>JAJIBD010023228.1:0-56583 GCA_021461705.1 Cryptotis parvus | reverse complement strand
AATCTAATAAAACGTCACTCTCATCATTTCATTATTAAAAATATTGTTTACTATATAAATATAAAGATTATCAATAAAAACACAAATATAAATTAATACATTATAGACTAATGTAATATAAAAGCAAACATATGAACTAGTATATATATTATAAATATTTATTAGTTATTACCATGGAATATTCCTGTGAATTAATTGTAATGTTTTCAACTATAACTTTATGGTAATATGCTACACAGCAATAGAAAATGACTTTGGTCCATAGCTAGCAATTCTAATAAATATTCCCTGAGGTGACAAGATAAAGCCAGATACTCTGAAAATAAAAGCATAGGTCAATTAGTTTTAGCTATTCAGATTGGAGAAAGTTATTTTATCCATTGAGCCTCATTTTTTTTCATGGAAAAATGGCAACATAGTAACTACTTGGCATTTTTTGTGTGAGTATTATCACTGTCTTCCCATTCATCATTGATTTGCTCCAGAGGCACCAGTAACATCTTCATATATTCTGTCTCATGTTAGTAGACCCCAAGGGCATCTGCTTGCTCAGGAATATAAAAGAGCCTCAAACCATTCCATCAGGTCATGGGAATGAGGTCTATATTCATTACTGGTATTTGGCAAAATCAAATAAGACACGGGTAGCTTGCCAGGCTCTGCCATTTGGTGGTATACTCTTGTAGTCACCTCTGATCTCTAGCATTTATTGGCGAACCGTGTGGCTGCAAGCAGGCTGTGATCAGCTCTTCTCCTGGGTGGAGTTCTGAGGAGAGGGAGTCCGAATGTGGAAAATGGCAGCCCTCATAAAGAGGGGGGAGGGTCGTCTGGCTTCTTGTGAGGCTCTGCTGGGGTGGTGGGCCAGGGTTAAAACCTGCCATCCCAAAGGATGCCTCCTGATTGGCTGGGCACAGGGAGATCTGGTAATAGCTCTGCCCCATGTCTGTGAGTTCTGGATCAGCATACCTGGGCCAGACTTGAAAAGACTGCTGCAGAGTGGGTCTCGATGAGCCGGGTATGAGTATTAAAAAATAATAAATGTAAGCACATTACATACATGGCACAAATAGACATTGAAGTGACTGTAACTAAAACAGTTGATAGCCTATTGCTTGGGAAAAAGGAAAGACGTATTTCACAGATTTACTTTAAAGGGGCAGCTATATGTCTTTATGGTTCTGGTGGTGAATAATAAGACCCAGTGTCTGCCCCAAAGTCTTACCCAGGATAGTGTTTTGTGAATTTTGCTGGTGAGTATCAGCTTGAGTTGAAAAGTAAGATTCCACTGTACATGTGTTAAAGCAAATATATATAGATTACACACTCAGAAGACATTTTGATTTAATCACACTGCCTCAACTATTCACATATAGAAGAGAAGAAATTGTGTAGCCAGAAAATATATTTTTTCCATAGGTAAGAAAAGAATTACAAATCACTTAAAGGCTAAGAGTTCTACATTTGCTCAGGTGAAAAAACACTTAGCAGGTCTCAGGGATAATTATAGTAATTTAGTTTCTCATACAAGTAGGTTCTGGGGAAACTTTAATCAAAGAAGAGTACGGCTGTACAAATACTTTGATTTTACTGTTTATAACTTTTTTTCAGTTCTTCCCTATTGTTTTCATTTGATTTAGTTCAGGAGTGGCTTGATTTTAGTCACTAGAGAGGGCATTCATTACTGGTAAAAGTCAAACGGGGATTATTCCACAAAATAATAAATGTCATAAAGAATAGGTTATTCCCTGAAGAAACTTTTCTATGAGGGACTAATAAAATCACAATTCTTCATTAGCAGGATTGTACAGAACAAAGGGCAGAGTGGCACAAATATTAAAGCTTTAACTTGGGGAGAAAATAAATTTTAATAGTCACATAGGAGACTAGAAGAGTTAATATATTGTAATTTCAGCCAATGTTAAGTCTTTTGATGATTTGTTGATTCGCTCAAATATATATAATTCAATAGCCATCACATATTACTAAAGAGAAAAACAATACATTACTCTCTCACTATTTTTCAGCTCCAATGACACTTTCCTCAAGAAAAAGTTCCTGGGACAAAAGAATTTATAAGCTTGATGCACACTATTTCCCCCTGTACAATCTTCATAGTTGTGAAAGCAGATAGGATAATTGGAAACAATCCAATATCCATATGTTTTGGCAAACATGTGAAAGTGAAAACATTATTTGGCTACACAGGAATATTCATAACTTATAATTTGATTCCTTAAGATTTAGGTTTCAAATGGAAATAAAATATCCCTGTTTTTTATTCTTACTGAGGCAAACACTTTACATATATTCAATGAAAAATTGTTTTGCAGCCTTTCGGAAAGTTAATGAGATTAGTGAGTATGAGCAATTTGAAATATATGGGTAAGCCTGAAGTTTATATTCCTGGCCCTTTTCCCATAATTACAAATGGCAGAGCCCCACATGTCAATTGATTTCATAATTAAAACTGCAAGAAACACAAAACAAAAACTGTTTATTTTATAAATACAAATCAAAAAATTTATTTTATAAATACAAAAAATTTCATTATACACATGAAGATTATGAGAATAAAATCAGAAATTTTGTTTATAATAACAGAAAATTGTCAAAATATTTACAAGCTTTGACAGATTTTTTAAATTAATGTGTGCTATGAAATAAAATCAATTTGTAATTTTATATATGCAAAAGATAATGCAAAGCCTACATTGTTTCATTTTACCAAATTTGTAGAGATATCATGGAATGCTAGAAAGAATTGACAATGTCTTCATAAATTTAAGCTTTTAGTAGGTAATTTGGAATTCTCTCAGACATACCTACTCCTGACGGATAGTTTTGGAGAATGTGAATTGTGTGTCTCCAAACTATTCATCATGCTTTATATAAAAATAGACATCCTGATGCTAAATTGCAACCATATCATAGACTTCTAATATCAGATGCTTAATATATCCACAGTACCCTTTCATTAATAAAGTCATACTATAGAGTGATGGTAAAGTAGGGAGTACAGTAGACAGCAGTTTCTTATGTGCCTTGCACAGAGGCAGCCCTGGTTCAATCTCCATCATTCCATATGTTCCCTTAATACCTGCCAGGAGTGATCCCTTAGTGCAGACAAGAGTAAACCCTGAGAGATGCAAGGCAAACCAATAATGATATATCATCTCATCCCACAGAGACTAGCACATAACAAAAAGAGAAAAGAGTAACCAGTGCCGGCATCGATACGGGGGAGAAAGGGACTCTCTTTCATTGTTGATGGAAATGTCAACTGGTCTACTGTTGGGTGATGCCCCACCTATTAGCCCTGGATCATTGCATTACTGATGGGATAATACTCCTCCTTCATATAAGCTATTTGCATATCCTTAGGCCAGAGGTTTAGGTCTAGGAGATTTCTTGTGTAAACACTTAAGGAGTGGGGGGGCAGGTATTGTGAGTCAGTTTGACTCTAAATTAATGTATTCTGAAATCCTATCATATTTTATAACTATAAGAGCCTAGCAAGCCTCACGTGTCATATTTGATATGCCAAATACCAGTAACAATTATAGACCTCATTCCCATAACCTGATGGAATGGTTTGAGGCTATTTATTTTCCTGGAGCAAGCAGATGCCCTTGGGCTCTACTAGCATGAGACAGGACATATGGAGATGATACTGGTGCCCACTGGAGCAAATAGATGATGAATGGGAAGACAGTGAAGCCCCAGTACTATCTAGATTGGACGTATTTCCTTTTACCCCAGGGTCTCTATGTGGGACTGGATGGTACCAGGAAGAATCCTGTCTACAAAAATGGGACAACTTTTTAGGGAAATTAGCCCTACAAAGATTAAAGGACAGATCACACTAGGTTGTCTTACCTAAGACAAGCCTGTAGGGCTTCACAGTATGAAAGATTTATGAAAAGAGTAAAATCCCTTAAGGAAATTGCCCTAGAGTAGAGAAGACTGGACAAAGAACTTTGTCGGGGATGGAGGTATCAGTCTAGAATGGGATCATCGACCCCCACCTGGATCATCGACACCCACCCTGCAGCAGTTTTTTTTCCTCAATCCGGCCCAGGTATGCTGGTGCAGAGACTCTCAGACATGGGGCAGAGCTGTTCCCTTGCTCTCCCTGTGCACAGCCATTCATGAGGCAGTCGGGAGGCATGGCGGGTTCTAGCCCTGGCTCACCATCTCGGCAGAGCCTCACAACAAACCAGACCACCCCCTCACTCCACGGGCACCACCATTTTCCACTTGGACCTCCCTCTCGTCAAAAATCCAGCCAGCAGACCAGCCCATCACAGCCCGGCTCGTGCAGCGAAGCGCGCATAGCGGCCTGCGCGTTCATCAATAATTGCTTTATTTGGAGGTGTTTAAAAGAGTTTGCCTCCCTCTCAGCAAGCCTGGCAAGCTTCTCGTGTTGTATTTGATATGCCAAATTCCAGTAACAATTATATTAGGTCATTCCCATGACCTAATATAATGGTTTGAGGCTCTTTATGTTCCTGTAGCAAGCCGATGCCCCTGCCTCTACAGGCATGAGACAGGACATATGGAGATATTACTGGTGCCCGCTCAAAATGGGAACATAGTTTGAATTATATGATGTGATCTCTCCATGAAAATATACCCTATAGATATTTTATCCTGGGTGTAGTTATTTTGCCAGTCCTCCTCTATGGTATCCACATAAGAAACTATTTTGGAAGGAGGTGTGCAATACTCTAGAATCTCTTAGGCTTGAGCCAGTGCTCTGGCTGCCATGAGAATTTGGACTGTAAACAGCCGGTTTTGATTGTGTGAGGCCCTGTGCACAAGAGACATTGGCTTTGGCAGGTGGAGAGACAGAGAACTTGGTCTAAAGGCATGCCTGTGTGTGGATAAGCTCTGGATCAGTAATCACGGTCAGAGCACATAGTCAGCTGTAGTTGATCTGTGTAAGTCTGTCAGTTGATATAGGGGTGGCAGAGTGTACTTAAACTTTTGGTGTGAAGTGAAGTTTTTAGGAGTAAAAAGTTTTTTGAATATCTACACTGAACTCGGTCTTTTGTTCATTGATTGTTGGCCCTGCACATGGCCAGGGTACCCAATGGACTCCAATATTGTTTGGGACCCATATGGCCCCAACAGTCCAGTCTTCTTGGAAAACAATTTTGGCATTCCTCAAAAACCTAGAAATCCATATAACCAAGCAATACCATTCTAGTACTATACTCTGTAGTCAAAAAACCACAGCAGAAACATCCTATGCACTTCCCTGTTCATTGCAGCACTAATCATCACAACCAGAATCTGAAATCAAACTGAGTATCCAAGAATAGACAACTGGATAATGAAACTATGGTACATCTACACAATTGAATATTGTGAAACATTTAGGAAAAATGAAGTCATGAAATTTGCCTATAAATGGACAGACATGGAAAGTATATACTAAGTGAAATAGTCGGAAGGAGAAGGACAGACAATAAATGACTGCATTCATTTATGTGATATAAAAATCATATGAGACTAATATCCAAGGAAAAGGAAAATGGTCTTAGGATAAATTGTCAATAGTTAGAATCTGCCTCAACTGTGTGTTGGGAAGAAGATAGGTAAGATAGAAAAGGGAACAGTTTGACAATAATAGTTGGAAGTAGTAATGCTAGACTAAATCTGAGTATTGAAACTAGGTAAATATATATAAATGATAAACCTTCAGTGACTGTATTGTAAAGAATAATTGACAGAAGGAGAGGAGAGGGACAGAGAGAGATTAGATAGATAGATAGATAGATAAGATAGATTAGATAGATAGATAGATAGATAGACAGACAGATAGATAGACAGACAGATAGAAGACAGACAGACAAACAGATAGATAGATAGATAGATAGATAGAGATAGATAGATAGATAGATAGATAGATAGATAGATAGATAGATAGATAGATAGATAGATAGATAGATAGATAGATAGATAGATAGATAGATAGATAGATAGATAGATAGATAGATAGATAGATAGAGAGAGATAGAATAGAGAGATAGAGAGTGAGAGAGAGAAGAAAAGTTCTTTGCCATAGAGGAAGATTGTGGGGAAGGTGGGGTGATGGGAGGTAAAATGGTACATTGGTGCTGGGAAATGTTTTCTGGTGGAGGGATAGTTGTTCGAACACTTTATGACTGAAATTCAATCATGAACAGCTTTGTAATAGTCTATCTCAGAGAGATTTAGTAAAAATTAAAAAGTAACAAACAAAAGCACAGTAATACCTGAGCACCATTGGGTGTGGCCAAAAACTGAAAAAAGAAAGAAAAAAGAAAAGCAAAGAAAGCAACAGTATTACATTTCTTCAATGCTACTAAAAGTTTGTTCTCATAACCATATCTGTTATCTTCCAGTAAAGTAGATACATAGATGATAGTTTAGGTCCAGTGCACTACTTCATATCACTTTAAAATCTCATTTTTCTTTCAGAGTTAATATGGTTCAACTGTACAATTAGTTCTGTTTGGGAATTACTTACTGAACTAAACTGTACTTGTCTGTCTCTAGTATTCATTAACATTCAATCAGGAATGTTTCCCAAATTTTTTTTTTGCTTTTTTTTGGGTCACACCCGGCGATGCTCAGGGGGTTACTCCTGGCTCTGCACTCAGGAATTACTCCTGGCGGTGCTCGAGGGACCATATGGGATGCCAGGGATCGAACCCGGGCCGGTACAGGCCAGCCGCGTGCAAGGCAAATGCCCTACCTGCTGGGCCATCGCTCCAGCCCCGATATCTTCTTTTTTATATCCCTCTTTGGCCACTTGTAAAGTGCTGTTATTCCTCCAAAGATAGAAAAAACAGTAATTCTTTCTGAAGTTCTCAGTCACCAGAAGCAAGAATTAATCACACCTTCCTTGGGGCCTCTTAATATTGGGCTTGTATTTGACTTTTGACACCTGTCACTGCATGCACTTTGTTATGGTAATTTTGGATCACAATTTTCTTCTTCATTATATTGTAAAATCATTTAGGTCAGAAATAACATCTTAGTAAACATTAACTGGGCTTACTTTAAATTCTAATGTTCTACATGAAATGCATGAAATAAGTTATGCACAGTTTGATCTATATTATTAATGTATATGCCTTTCCAAAGTTTCATTTATTCCCAGTGGCATGGAATTTGTAGTATTATTCCTGAACATGGGTGTTAAAAAATAGAGTCTGATGAATTTTCCCTTTACTTAAAATAAAACTTCTGATCTCTTTCTCTCTGTCTTTCTCTTTCACTCTTCTTTTTTAAGAGTCTAGATACCATTTTGAAGTATAGTAGATGTTTGCATTAATTAAACTGCAAAATAAATTGTAAAGTAAAACTCTAAACTGCAAAGTAAAAAATATAAAGTTTAAATTTTATTTATTTTTCTATTTTTAATGCTTGGTATCTGTGCCATACAAGGCCGTTCAGAGCTTATTACTGGTTCAGTACTCTAGGATCACTCATCTCAGGGTACAGGGACCATATGTAATATGAGGGATCAAACCAATGCTGGTTGATTGCAAGCCCTACCCGCTATACTCACATGTGTGCTTTCTCATGCTTTCTATCTCTCTCTCACTCTCTCTCTCTCTCACCTCTCTTCCAGGGTCACTAAATTAAGTTCTTAAAACCATATATGGAACAATGTATCAATTTTGATTAATATTTTTGATATTTATTCATATTTTTTGAAAAAATAGGAATCTCCTTCCCATATAAAAACTACATCACAGCTTTGTCTGCTGCTATATTCTAGCCCTTAGATTGCAGCCCATGTCATTGAAGTTCTTCTAACTCACTCTCTTGTCAGCTACTTCAACATTTCTTTGAGTACAGAGCAATCTTCATTTAATTAACCCCCACCACTCATCTACTGATTACCCCTTCCACTTCTCTAGCTTCTCATTTCTTTCCTCATTCAGCTTAGATTATGTTATTATATTTCTCTCTTTGATACACTCCCAATTTGTTCTATCTTAGAAGACAGATAAATATTAAAGATGAGTAAATCCAACTCTCCTGCTTAATAGTGAAAGTGTGTAAAAATTCATCTCTGTGACAAATTATTCATTTTAGATCATTTTTGAATGAATCACTAGTAGAGCCATAGGGCTCAATTAAGCCATACTGCTCTATAATTTTCTTCTTTTTTTTTTCTTTTTTAGGACACACCCGGTGGCGCTCAGGGGTTACTCCTGGCTCTGCACTCAGGAATCACTCCTGACGGTGCTCAGGGGACCATATGGGATGCCGGGGATCGAACCCCGGGCAGCATAGGCCGCGCGCATGCAAGGCAAATGCCCTAACCGCTGGGCTATCGCTCCTGCCCCTGATTTTCTTAGTGGATAAGCTAATTTCAAGTTTCACTAAGGTATGGTATTTATTTTCTTTTCTTAAATATACCACAGGACGTGTATCTTTACTTAACTTTACTCGCCGTCACCACTTCAATGAATTGTTAAGTTAACAATTATCTACAATACTTGGGAAAATTGGGTTCAGAATAATTTAGAAACTTGTCTGTGTCAGTATAGTGTCTGTATAACACTATCATTTGAAATTATGATCCCAGAATCATTGCATTATGGGTAGGGAATATTTCCCCCAATACTATTTTTTCAGTGCTCTATACATCAACAGTAGGTTATAGTAGTGTGTGACACTTTTTCCTCTGTTCTTAACCATACAGTCATATGGTTTATAAAGCAGCCTATTCCTCCCTTCCTAGCTAGTAATTACCATGTATAGGTCCTTCGAATCATGGCAAAGATAAAAGACAAGCATGGTCTCCATGGTGACACTTGAAAAGTTAGCCACTTAGAAACATTGTCAATGAAGATATTTTGAAACCATCTTTCAAATTCTGATACCTACTGTTATCGTATTGTGACAGGCAACTTTCAAAGAGAGAATAAATCTTGCAAGCTACTATTCTTTCTGCAAGTTGCAGATTTATTTCCTTCTCAAATTACAGCCTTCACTCTTGCTTAATTTTCATTGTCCTAATAATTCATCACAGAAAGTAAGCCTCATATCAGTGTGACAGCAGAAAAATAAAAAAAGGAAACTTTGCTCATGCTCAACAAATTCATATTTGAGGGAAGAATTTATTCTGAATAAATGTTAATAAAATGCAAGTCCAGATTGCTATAGTGCTAAGTAAAAGCTATATATAGATAATCATAGACTGCTTCAAATAAATTCTATATTACTTATGATTAGGATTTAATTTTTCAATTCCAGATAATTTATGATTGTTAACTGGAGATGACTGAAGTTGATGTCAGAGTCTCTTTACTTCACTAAGAGCACTATCTATATAATTAAAAATATTAGAACTGAAGAGCCCTCTATATAGAAATTGGAAGTTAGCAAAATTACAATAAGTAAGAATTATTTTTTAACTTAGGTTGGAAATTTTCTATAAAACTAGTGAGCAAATTCTGGGAAAAACAAAATAATATTTGAGGGTATCAATCTGAATAAAGTTACAAAAGAATTTGAGTAAAGGTACACTAGTAAAAGATTTACATTTTTTCTATTCCAAGTAAATTGAAAATAAAGTGGAAAAAGTCAAAGAATAGAAACTATAAGACCGAGAATAGCATTTCACTTCCTTTTGTGTATGTCAGACTGTGTAAGGAATTTCCTTAAGTTCAGCAATGTCCTGGATATCAGTATATATCTGTTATATATGTTATTTCAAAATGGGAATATTATGTTATATCTTGATGGCTGTGCATTTGTTATTGCAATTTATAATCAGTATAAACATCACATAAACCCTCTGCTTTCCATTTGTCAAAGAAGGGGTAGCAAATTCACATAGCTTCAGTAGCTGGGCAGAAAATGTAAATTTGGGATTCAGAACAGTGGGTATTGTTTGGAGTAGAAGAGATACGTGCTTAGAAAAAGTCCTCAAATTAAAGAAAAATTAATACGCCAAAAAATAAATCTCCATTGTCACCAGTTTCTGACCCTAGTCCACAATTATTCTGGTTTTATTCCCTAAGAAGGATTTATAGACTGATCATCGTATTCAGGAGCAAGAAGCATGAAAAGAAAACCATTGAAAATTGACATTTTCTACTGGCTGTTTCTTAGATTTAGATATGTGTTATGATACAAAAGCAAAGACAGAGTAGCCAAATAGTAATAAAAACACAAATAAGTAGAGGCATAAGATACTCACCTTAGATAGAATGATGGCATTCTCCTGCCATTGTCTGAATACTAAGTGGGACAGTCATTTTTCCCTGATTAATGCTGAGATGCAGCATATTACTTCTGTGGTCTTGGGAGTTCATGGAGTTCATAGCTTCATTAAAGTGGGTGCTTCAGGAATACTTGCAAGTCCTCTAGACCTACTAAACAAATCCTGCCCTAGCTCACTTTGAATAAGAACAATACACCACACCTGTGCATCCAAATATTAAAACTTGCTTACACAAAGCTTGCACAAAGTTTGCTTACACAAAATTGCTTAGTTCAGGCAGGTCTGCTCTAACATTTTTAGTAGCAAGTTAAATTCCGACTTTCATCATTTTAAACAGATCTCTTAGCATCATTTCAGCATGGTAGCATCCAAATTCTGGTCCAGGATGTTAAAATCTGCCTAACCTGAATTTGTGGATTTGTGCAGGTTTTCTTATTGTGAATCTTCATAACTTATCAGATAGTTACAAAGAAGGATAATCTAGGCAAAAGTTATGTTTTCATAACTGATTATGCAAAATTAAAAATTATTTTCTTCATAAGAATTCTAATAAGACTGATGTTTAATTCCAACTCTCTGGGTCTTTATTTTTTACCATTTGAATGTGTGCTTCCACATTTGAGCATTATACACAGAGTAACGTAACAGAGAAAGACATTGAGTGAGATTTGCCCTCTATAAACCTCTGAAGCAATATTAAAGTGTAAACTTTGGAAATAAAAATAAAGCTCATTTATGCATTTACTATAAACATAAATCAATCCACCTCTGGCCTCTCCTGCTGGGGTCAGCTGGACGCCTGGCCAGCCAACTGTCTTCACGCCCTGTTCCCTGGAGCAGGAACAGACCTGAGGCCTCCTGGGATGGCCCTGCCCCAGAACACGTTTTTTTAATTTTAATATTTTATAATACCACCATGAGATATACAATTACAAAGATGTTCATAAGATGTTCATATTTGGGTTTCGGTCATACGGTGTTCCAGCCCCATCCCTCCACCAGTGGCCATTTCCCACCATCAATGTCTCAGATTCCCTCCCTTCTCCCCTAACCTGCCTCTATGGCAAGGTCTTTATATCTTTCTCTTTCTCTCTCTCTCTTTCTTTATTCTTTCCCTTACACATTGTGGATTACAATACATATATTTGAAGGTTGTCATGTGTATCTTTTTGACTGTATTTAATGCTCAGTTCTAGATTGGTATTATCACTTTCAACAATTATTAGCACACTATTCCATTCTCTGTCTTACCTAACCTCTGACTCCCACACATTTGTGATAATTTCCACCTTTGACAAGAACTTCTGATCCATGTTTGACCTGACCTTGGATATTGGTATCATAATATGCACATAATATATGTATTTATGCCATGCAAATAAATGCAGTCATTTTATATCTGCCTTTTCCTTCTCACTAATTTCACTCAACATGATTCTCTCCATGTCCATCCATTTATAGGCAAATTTCATAACTTCACTTTTTCTAACAGCTGCATAGTATTCTATTGTGTAGATGTTCCAAAGTGTCTTTATCCAGTCATCAGTTCTCAGGCACACTGTTTGTTTCCAGATTCTGGCTATTATGAATAGTGCTGCTATGAAAATAAAAGTTCAGATGGTGTTTCTGCTGTGTGTTTTTGGCTTCTCAGGGGTATATCCCCAGAAGTGGTACGGCTGGATCAAATGGGAGTTCAATTTCTAGTCTTTGGAGGAATGTCCATATTGTTTTACAAAAAGGCAGTACCAGTCGACATTCCCACCATCAATGGATGAGAGACCCCTTTTCCCGCATCCACGCCAGCACCTGCTGTTCTTGCACTTTTGGATATGGGCCAGCCTATGTAGTGTAAGATGATATCTCATTTTTGTTTTGATTTGCATCTCTCTGATAATTAATGATGATGAGCATCTTTTTATATGTCTTTTGGCCATTCTAATTTCTTCCTTGTCGAAGTTTCTGTTCATTTATTCTCCCCAATTTTTGATGATTTCTTGTGTACTTTTTTCTTGTCAAGTTCTACCAGTACCTGATATATCCTGGATATTAACCCCTTACCAGATGGGTATTGGGTGAATATTCTTTCCCATTCTGTGGACTGTCTTTGTATCTTGGCCACTGTTTCTTTTGAGGTGCAGAAGCTTTTTAGTTTCATGTAGCCCCATATGTTTATTGTTTCTTTAAGTTGCTTTGTTAGTGGTGTTTCACCTTTGAAGATGCCTTTAACTTAAATGTCATGGAGGGTTTTTCCTATAATTTCTTTAACATAGTTTATGGATTCGGGTCTGATATTGAGATCTTTAATCCATTTTGATCTGATTTTTTGTGCCTGGTGTTAGACAGAGGTCCAAGTTCATTTTTTCACATGTCGCTGCCCAGTTTTCCCAGCACCAATTGTTGAAGAGGCTTTCCTTGCTCCATTTCGGACTCTTTGCACCTTTATCAAAGATTAAATGATCATGTGTTTGAGGATGGGTGTCAGGATACTGAATTCTATTCCATAGGTCCACAAGTCTGTTATTTTTCCAATACCATGCTGTTTTAATTACTACTGCTTTGTTGTACAGTTTGAAGTTGGGATAGGTGATGCCTCTCATTTTCTTTTTTCCCAAGGATTCCTTTAGCAATCTGTGGGGGTTTATTGTTCCATGGCAATTTCAGAAGTGTTTGGTCAATTTCTTTGAAGAATGTCATGGGTGACTGCATTGAATCTGTACAGAGCTCTAGGGAGTATTACCATTTTGACAAGTTTGATTCTCCCCATCCAAGAGCAGGGAATGTGTTTCCATTTCCTAGTATCCTCTTTTATTACTTGCAGCAGTGTCTTGTAGTTTTCTTTGTACAGGTTCTTTACACACTTGGTTAAGCTGATTCCTAGGTATTTGATTTTCTATGGCACAATTGTGATTGGAATCGTTTTCTTAATATCCCTTTTTTCTTTTCATTATTTGTATATAAGAAAGCCACTGACTTTTGGGTGTTATTTTTTTACCCTGCCACTCTACTATATGTATCTATTGTTTCTAGGAGTTTTTTGGTAGAGAGTTTAGGGTTCTATAGGTATAATATCATGTTATCTGTGAATAATGATAGCTTGACTTCTTCCTTGCCTATTTTGGTGCCCTTAATGTCCTTTTCTTCTCTGATTGCTATGGCAAGTGTTCCAGTACTGTATTGAATAAAAGATGTGAGAGTGGGCAAACTTTCCTTGTCCCTGATCTTAGGGGAAACACTTTTAATTTTTCCCCCATTGAAAAGTATGCTTTCTGTGGGCTTTTGGTAGATGGCTTAAACTATCTTGAGGAAGGTCTTTCAATTCCCATTTTCTGGAGGCTTTTAATCATGAACAGGTGTGGGATCATGTCAAATAATTCTCTGCATCTATTTATATGATCATATGGTTTTTATTTTTTCTCTTATTGATATGATGTTTTATGTTGATTGACCTGCGAATGTTGAACCATCCTTGTATTCCCGGAAGAATCCTACTTGGTCATGATGTATAATCTTTTTGATGAGTTTTTTGATTGTTTGATAATATTTTGTTGAAGATCTTAGCATTTTTGTTCATCAGGGAGGTCAGTCTGTAGTTTTCTTTCTTTGTGTTGTCTCTCCCTGCTTTTTGTATCAGGGTGACATGTGTGTCATAGAAACTGTTTGGTAGTGTTTCTGTTTCTTCTATTTCCTGGAGGAGCTTGAAAAGGACTGGGGGGTAGGTCCTCCTTAAAGTTGTGGTAGAATTCACTGGTGAATCCATCTGGACCTGAGCTTTTGTGTTTGGGCAGACTTTTAATTACTGTTTCAATTTCCTTGATGATGATAGACTTATTCGGGTGTTGGAGGTTTCCTTGTTTCAGCCGTGGGAGGTTATAGGAATTTATGCATTTCTTCTAGGTTCTCATGTTTCACATCATAAAGCCTCTCAAAGTAATCTCTGATGATCTTTTGGATTTCTGTGGTTTTTGTTTCTATGTCCCCCTTTTCATTTCTGATTCTGTTTATTTGGGTTCTCTGTTTCCCTGTCCTTAAAAGTCTTGCCAGTGGTTTGTCAATCTTGTTTATTTTTTTTTGAAGAACCAGCTCTTGGTTTTATTAATATTTTGGATTGATTTTTTGGGTTTCCAGCTCATTGATTTCCTCTCTATGTTTTATTATTTCCTTCTTTCTGCCTAGAACAGGCTCCTTTTGTTGGTCTTTTTCTAATGTTTTGAGCTGTGTAGTCAAGTTATTTATGTGGGCCCTTTCTTCTTTCCTGATGAATGCTTGCAGAGCTATGAATTTTCTCATAACACTGCTTTTGCTGTGTCCCACTAATTCTGATAGTTGGTGTCTTCATTTTCATTTGTTTCCAGAAATCTTTGGATTTCCTGTTTGATTTATTCTATGACACACTGGTGGTTCATCAGTGACTGTTCAGTTTCAGGTGTTTGGTGTGACTTCCTGTTTCTGTGGATGGTTAACTTCCATTTTCAATGCATCATAGTCTGAAAAGATATTTGACACAATTTCTATTTTTTTTTTTTATTGAGGTATGATTTGTGGCTCAGCATGTGATCAATCTGGAAAATGTTTTATGCTCAAGGAGAAAAATGTGTATTCAGATTTTTTTGGCATGAAAAGCCCTGTGTATATCCACTAGATCTCTTTCTTCCATTTCTTCCTTCAGGGTCAGTATTTCCTTGGTGAGTTTCAGTCTTGTAGATCGATCCATAGTTGATAGAGCAGTGTTGATGTTTCCTACTATTATTGTGCTACTGTTAATATTTTCTTCGAGGTATATTAGCAGTTGTTTTAAGTATTTTTGCTGGCCCCTCACTGGGTGCATATATGTTTAGTAGTGTAATTTCTTCCTGACATACATACCCCTTAATTAATAAAAAATATCCTTTATTGTCCCTTCTAACCTTTTCAGCCGGAAGTCTATATTATCTGATAATAGTATGGCCACACCAGTCTTTTTGGAGGAGTTGTTTGTGTGAAGAATTGTGTTCTAACCTTTGATTTTGAGTCTGTGTTTGCTCTGATTATACAGATGTGTTTCTTGTAGACAGCAGAATGTTGGATTCAGTTTTTAATCCATTTTGCCATTCTGTATCTCTTAATTGCTGCATTAAGACCGTTGATATTGAGAGAGTATTATTGTCATGGGATTTTGTGCTATCTTTCTGTTTACACTTGTTGTGCTTTTGTGTTTTGTCTTATTTTACAATAGACCCTTCAGTCCTTCTTTTAAAGTTGGTTTTGAGTCCATGAAGTTCCTAATTTGTTGCTTATCCATGAAGTTCTGTATCTTTCCTTCATATCTGAATGTGTGTTGGCCATGTAAAGATTTCTAAGTGAAGCTTGCAGTTCATTGAGCCTTTTCACAATATCCCACCATTGTTTTCAGGCTAGGAGTGTTTCATGGGAGAAGTTGCTGTAAATCTTAGGGATGTTCCTTTGTATGTGGTTTCCTTCTTTGGTCTTGCTGCTTTCAGTATTCTATCTCTATCTATAGTTTTTGTCATACTAATTAGGTTGTGTCTTGGAGTATTCTTATTGGGGTTTCTTTTAGCTAGTACCCTATGGGACTCCTGAACCTGGAAGCAGGCATTCTTTACCGGGAACTTCTCAATAATGATGGCTTTGACAGTTTCTTCTTCTTCAGGGATTTCTTTTGCCCTTCTGGGACCCCAATGATCCATATGTTATTCCTTTTGTCTTTATCCTGAGTATCTCTTGTTGTTTGTTCGTTAATTGTGAGTCTTTTTTCCATCTTCTGCTGTTGTGTAGAGAATTTTTTGGAACTCGTCTTCGAGATCACTAACTCTTTCTTCAGCCATTGTTATTCTGCTATGGAGGATTTCCAGTGTGTTTTTCATTTCATTTACCATATTTTTAATATCTGTCATTTCTGTTTGCATTTTGGTCTGCAATTTCCTCATTTCTTCTCTCATGTCCTCTTGTATTTTATTGATTTTGCATTCTACTGCTTCTTTGAGTTCCTTATGCATTCTTAACAATTCTTTCTGAAATTCCTTATCAGAAAGGTTATACAGCTCATCATTATTGCTTGGCTCATCTGCACTAGTGACTTCACTCACTGTGCTTGATGGAATTTTGTGTTGCTGTACCATTCCGACTATTGCAGGTTGCAAATGTGTGTTCTTGGGTGGCTAAATAGTATAGTTAATAGGTGTGTGGGTTGTTTGGAGAGTTTGGGTGGGTGGCAAGGAGTATAGGGACAAATGCTCACTGGTACCTCATGTAAGGTAGAGCATCTGCACGGTTTTGAGTTTTGGGATGTGGGTGGCTGGTTCTGGCCTGTTCCCTGGGGCTGGTTAGTTTCACAGAAGATGCAAGGATCACACACACACACACACACACACACACACACACCTGTAGGAGCGATGGGGAGGCAATCCCGAAGGAGCATGGCAGAAGTGGTCAGGGATGTTTCCAGGGCTGTGTGCCTCGGTCCCGTTGGTGGAAGTTCTGGCCTTCCCTGGGGTTGGTTAGTTCCGCAGGAGATGCAAGGATCTGACACACAGCTGTAGGAGGGACCTAGAACATGTTTTTATTTGTGGTCAGTTCATTTCAGCTTAAAGAAGAATCAAACCAAAGTTTTGGAGAAAAGCATATGTGCTAAGAATTTAGATAATTAATAATGTGAATATGCATCCCTATAAGGTGACTAAAACATTATGGCACATCAGGTTGTAATTTTAAGACAAGACAGAGATAAACTTTTGTTATTATCCCAAATGATCCTATGAAAATTGCAGGAACCATCTGTGGTATCAAGAAAATACCTGGTGTTTGCCCCTGGTTCTTAGAACAGTTTCTAAATCACTTGGGATGTCTTGGAGACAAAGTATCTTTGTTTGCTTAATTTTAAAGAGGTGGTTTTTCTTGAACCCTTGAATAGGATGGCCCTGCTGTTACTAACCAAATGGATTAATTCCAAATCCCACTTACAGGTTGTTGAGTGTAATGAAATACTGAGAGGGTGACTCTGGAAGTACATAGTATTCTGTATTAGTATCTTCTATTTTGTCTTTCTAAACCGGTATTATTTGCCAGTAAATATAAACAATGCTTTCTCAAGCCTGTAATAAACTCGAACAGGTTGTGGTAACAATTAATTTACAAAGTCTCAGTTACAAATGCAGGTTACCAGGAATTGTAACTGACATCTCAGGTAGAGCAATCTTATATCACTGAAGTTGTAATTTATAGAATCTGTTGCTAACTTCAGGTTGCAACAAAATTGGTTTGACATCAGTTTGTATCAGTTGAATAGTGGAATTTGAAAAGATATTGGGAGTGTGGGGGAGGGAAAGAAAACCTTTCATCTGGTATTAGTATAGATAAGAGCAGAATATCCCATAATCTTAAATCTTAATCATAATCATAATCTTAAGTCAAGCATTTTAAGAGAATTGGAAAGAGGTCAGAGTTGAACACAAACTCCCACCATCTAAAGAAAGCAAAAGTGTGGCAATATAGCTCAAAATGTTAATGTGCAGTTTTACACTGGAGGCCAAGGGGGCAGGATAGTCCCCTGACAAAGCTGGTTGTGATTCTTGTTTCCACCTGTTCCCCAAAGAGGAAGAAAAGTATCGTGTATGCACACTACCATCCTGTATCTGCTATGTTGGCTCTATTACTATTATTTAGCATAATTTATTAAGCTAGTTTTTTTTTTATAAAAAGTATATATGTGTAATTATATGTCCTTTTGTAGTAAAAAACTTGATAAAAGAAAACCAGTATATTGGGGGGCCGAGCGATAGCCCAGCGGGTAGAGCATATGCCTTTCACACTTTCACACGGCCTGCCTGGGCCAGCCCGGGTTCGATCCCCAGCATCCCTATGGTCCCCGAGCACCGCCAGGAGTGATTCCTGAGTGCAGAGCCAGGAGAAACCCCTGAGCATTGCCGGGTATGACCCAAAAAAAAAAAAAACAGTATAATGGCCCCAATAAACTTTTTAGGAACATTTTTTTCTTCTTCTCCTCCTCTCTCGTCCTTTTCCTCCTCCTCCTCTTCTACTATCATTTCTCATGTCTTTATTTGTTAATAAATGGAGAATGGTTATCAGAAATACATAAAATGGTTTAAAATAATAAATTGATGCCACACACACCCAAAAATTGCCTTCATATAAATTCATTGGTTCAGTTCTAAGATACTGGAGTGACACCTCCAAATTCCACACTAGTGACATCCCAGTAGGAGCACACCAAATTAGATGAGAAAGTAACATAGATACCAACTAAGCCCAAAAAACAAAAACACAATACAAAAGATTCAACTAACAACAAACACTTTAGGAAACCCTTATATTATGAATTAATGACCTCATAATGAGATAAAACAATTTTCACAAATTTGCTTTCACTGAAATATTTTTTTTAGTAATTCCGTTAGTCATTTAATTGTAGCAACTACTGCACAATATTATTACTTTGTGCCTGCTAAGGGAGCAGGCTTGGGGAATAGGGGGAAAAACGGGGGAAAACAGTAGAAGAATGGACACACTGGGGTAGGATTAGTGTTATAACACTGAGTATCATAACAACTTTAAGCCATTGTGTTTAAATAGAGCTTTAAAAGAAAGCACAAGAGGACATCAGAGAGCTTCTGAATCGGTGGGCACATGAAGTTCCATGAAGAACCGTGTGCTTATAGAGGTCTGGGAGTTTCCTGCCTTTTCCCCATGCCCTATGGATCACTGACTGTTCCAGAACTATATCATCTGTAAAAAAAAATTGTAACCTAAAAATAAATTAAAAATAACAAGATAAGGTCTTTAGGGATGGGGGATGGGGAAAATATCTAAAAAAAAAAAAAAACTAGACCATTGTCTTGCATGCAAAGGACCCAGGTTCTATCTCGGGCACCTGTGGTTTCCCAAGCACCAGTTGTGACTGCCAGGACCATCACACCAAGAAGTATAATCATTTCAGGATCTGAGCAGCGCATCTTCATGCTCACACAGAAAGGCAATAAAAAGAATGCAAACTGAAAGTTAAACCATTTATGTTTTTGAGATAAACTGATTTAGATTTAAACTGAGTTTGGGTTAACTGGTTTATATAAATTATGGAATATCATCAAAATTTTAGGGGCCAGAGCAATAGCCCGGCGGGTAGGGTGTTTGCCCTGCATGCGGCCAGCCTGTGCCAGCCCGGGTTCAATCCCTGTTATCCCATATGATCCCCCGAGCACCGCCAGGAGTAATTCCTGAGTGCAGAGCCAT
This sequence comes from Cryptotis parvus, assembly GCA_021461705.1. Taxonomy (NCBI): domain Eukaryota; kingdom Metazoa; phylum Chordata; class Mammalia; order Eulipotyphla; family Soricidae; genus Cryptotis; species Cryptotis parvus. Next base: position 37,106 of record JAJIBD010023228.1, on the reverse strand, counting down.
GAGTAACCCCTGAGCATTGCCGGGGGTGACTCAAAAAGCAAAAAAAAAAAATAGAATTATTGCTCTTTAACACCTGATAATTATCTATTCTTCTCCTCATTTCTATTCTTAATCTCTCTCAAATAGTGGTCCCCAGCCCTATGCGCTTCATTTCCAAGACCCTGTATGATTACCAAACAGTTCACTCAAACCATTAGGATGTGCTACTTCAACTTTAGCTCTCAATAATTTAGTTCTTCATAATTCATAAGTAATATCTGAATAATACCTAATTTTTATGAATAACACTTTTGCTAAGAAGCATAGTAATTAAAATATCATAAATTAATCTGAAACAAATTTTACTTCTGCATTAGGTTAAAATCACAACCTATAACTGCAAAGTAAAACAAGAATTATAAGACTTCCATCATAATTTTATTGAGAACTTTAAAACAAACCTGTTTAAACCAAAATTTCAAGTACTTTTAATTAACAAGTTATTTTTAAAGAGGTTGGTATACAGAGATAATATAGGATTTAAAAGGTAGATAAGGGGATATGTATGATGGCCCCTCAGTGTGTGTATTGCAAGCCACAATGCGCAGGGAGGAGAGACAGAGGGAGACAGGGAGAGTCAGAGAGAGAGAGAGGAGGAGTGCCTGCCATGGAGGCAGGAAAGGGGGTTGGACACTGGGGACATTGGTGGTGAGAAGGTGCACTGGTGGAGGGATGGCGCTGCAACATTGTATGACTGAAACCCAATCATGAACAGCTTTGTAATTGCCTATTTCATGGTGATATAATAAAATTTGTTTAAAAATACACATTTTCAATTGTGTGAAGATGCTCAAAAATATATATTTCCAGTTATAAAGTGAAAAAATATATAGGATTTAAAACATTTACCCCAAAGGTGACTGATTCCAGTTCAGTCTCAAGCACCAACATATGGTAACCTCAGCACTGCTGGGTGTCACTACTAAGTATTGAGCCTGAACTGCCCTTTTATAGCTTTAGGTGTGGACCAAGCACTCTCCCACAAAGTTGGGGGAAATCATATTGGAAATTGCGTCCTTATGATTTCTTGAATTAATCTAATCAACTTTATTGGAGAAATACAATTGGAAAATAGGGACACTAAATATTTTAAATGTTTGGGTTTACTGAGTTAATAGATTCTAGAAAGGTAGAGAGGAGACTCATATTAAAATGCATAAAAAGTTTTTACTGTGTTCATAAATAAGTTTTTACTGTGTTCATAAATAGGTGACCAAATAATAAACTATATATATATATATATATATATATATATATATATATATATATATATATATATATATATATATATGATAAAGATAAGTATCCTATTCAGAAGAATCACACTTTTTTTCTTTTTTGCTTTTGGGTCATACCTAGCAATGCTCAGGAGTTACTCCTGGCTTTGCACTCAGGAATGGTTCCTAGCGGTGCTCAGGCGACCATTTGGAATGCAGGGATTAAACCACTGTCAGCTGTGTGCAAGTCAAACGCCTTCCCTGCTGTACTATAGTACCCAAAATTCCACTTGTAAAGAAAGATTTTTCACCTTTAGGGGGTGGAAATAAGTCTATACCCTTTAAGCAAAAGTACACATATGACTTCTATACAGAGTATGGAAAGGGAACGGGAAATGTAAATAGAGAAACCAGGCAAATAGTGTTTTACTCTGCTGCTCTTATAATATAAATGTATTATAAACATAAACTATATTTATATCAACTATTCAAAATCAGACTCTCAGACATGGGGCAGAGCTGCTACTTGCTCTCCCTGTGCCCAGCTGCTCATGAGGTGTCCGGGAGGCATAGTGGGTTCTAGCCCTGGCCTGCCACTCTAGCAGAGTTCACAACAAGCCAGACCATCCTTACCTACTCCATGGGGCCTGCCATTTTCCACATCCGTACTTCCCTCTCATCACAACTCCACCCAGCAGACCAGACTATCACAGCCCAGACTATCACAGACTATCACATCCACAGCCACCCTGCAGCAGTTTTTTTTTTTCAATCCAGTGAGGTATGCTGAACCAGAGACTCTCAGACATGGGACAGAACTGCTACTTGCTCTCCCTGTGCCCAGCTGCTCATGAGGCATTCGGGAGGCATGGAGGGTTCTAGCCCTGGCCTGCCACCCCAGCAGAGCCTCACAACAAGCCAGACCACCCTCCCCAACTCCATGGGGCCCGCCATTTTCCACATCCGTACTTCCCTCTCATCACAACTCCACCCAGCAGACCAGACTATCACAGCCCTGCTCGCGCAGCCACTAGCAGCTGCGCGGTTCATCAATAAATGCTTTATTTAGAGATGACTACAACAGTATGCCACAGGCACGGCAAGCCTGGCAAGCTGCTCATGTAGTATTTGATATGCCAAATACCAGTAACATTTATATTAGGTCATTCCCGTGTCCTAATATAATGGTTGAGGCTCTTTATGTTCCTGGAGCAAGCAGATGCCTTTGGGTTCTACTAGCATGAGACAGGACATACGGAGATATTACTGGTGCCCACTCTAGCAAATAGATGATTAACGGGAAGATAGTGATAGTGATGCAAATTCATAGTTGCTATGTGTGTTCTCAATATTTTCTGATTAAAGCAGTGTTTTATCTCCATGTTCCTCTCAGAGAACAACATATACTATTTCTGAATAATTTGAAACTACAAATAAAGGGACCTTCTATACTTGGCAAGGATTCCTCAAACCTGTCAATGGCATTAAAAATGAAAAACATTGGGGGAAATGCATATCTACAACAGCTTTAATTAGCATTAAGTATCAGTACTTATCTTTGCCTTTTACAATTTTAATAAACTGATGTTAGATGTTAGGACATAAGATAGAATATAGTATAGAGAAAGTAAAACAGCCTAACACTGTTTACTTGATCACTTGATCACTTGACATTCTTTTTTTTTGTGGATTTGATGGAGCAAGTGCCAGTAACGTTTCCATCTGTCCCTGTCATAATAGCGTATGCTTCTCCAGAAATACGAGGAGCCTCAAGCTGTTCATTCAAGGTCTTGAAGAAGAAATCTGAATATCTTGTAGATATCCAGTCCAGATCAACTCTAGTCCAGCGGTCATCTCCAAGTCACATTACATGTCCAACCCATCTGATTTTCGACACTTTGGCAAACGAGATAGCATCCCTGACTCTTGATCAACAATGGAGGTCAGCCCTATGGATTTCTTCTAGCACTTGAATGGTGCTTGATATTCCAAGCACAGCTCTTTTGATTCCTCTTTGAGGACCTGAAAAGCATTTTAAGCCTGCTTTCATAGGGCCCAGGTCTGGGAGGCTTATGTTAATGCAGGGAGAATGGTGGAACCAAGAGATGTGCCCGAATGCAGTGGTTCTTTGATCTTTTAGCTACTTCTTCGATGCTCTTGAAGGCGTTCCATGTCCTGCGCAGCTCAGGTTTTAGGTCGTCCAGTATGTTGAGTTCTTAGCCTAGGTACACATAGCTGCTACATTCATAGAAATTTGTTCCGTTGAGAATGAATGGAGTATCTGCAACTAGTTCATTTTTCATGAACATTGTTTTGTTGAGATTCAGCTGTAGTCCTACCTTTCCACATTTATGGTCGAAGTCAGGCAGCATTTGTGCCACTTTTCTAATATTTGGTGTTATTGGCACAATGTCATCAGCGAAGTGGAGGTGATGTATTTGCTGAGCATTTATTTTCACTCCCATTCCTTCCCATTCTAATTGTTTCATGACGTTCTTGAGAGTGGCGCTGAAGAGTTTTAGTGAAATGGTATCACCCTGCCGAACCCCTCTTTTGACATCAGTAATCACTTCCTTGTAGAATGGTGAGATTCTGGTGGCGAATCCATAGTACAGTTCATGAAGGATCTTGATGTATTGAGTTTGAACACACTATTTGGCTAGGGCTTTCATGACCACTTCAGTCTTAACAGAATCAAAGGTTTTCTTTAAATAAATGAACATTAGACAGAGCAGCATCTTGAATTCCCTACAAAACTCAATGAGCTTGGTTACCATATGCATATGGTTGATATTACTGGTGGGTAATATATCTGGTATATTTTCTCAATATATCTGTATCTCTGGTTCAAGCATTCCTGGCCTTGAAATAGATTTCTCTACAGGGTTTGTCTTGACAAACTGGACTCGAGATTGGCTTTCTCTTAGGTGGATCTCTGACTAGCTATGGAGTCCAGATGAAAAATGCTGCCAGCACAGTGGCGGAGTCCCTCTGATTCTTCTGAGGCTCTCCTGGGATGGTGGGCTGTGCCAGAAGTTGGTCTCCCTACAAGACCCATCATGGTCAGTAGAGCACAGGGAGATTGTGCTGACTGATTTTCGGAAGCCAGCTTGCTTGCATGGTTGTCCTTCTTCTAATGTTCTGCAAATCCTGTTCGGGATGACTCGAGTGAACATCTTGTAGATGACGGACAACAGGCATATTGGGTGACAGTTGCCAATTCGTGGATGTCTCCCTTCTTGAACAGTAGAAATGCCCTGTTGGTTTTCCTTTGGGAAGGTACCTTGCATTTAGGCAGGTAGCATGTGAAGAACTGAGCCAGTGTATTGATGAGTACTGAAGGCAGATTCTTCAGGTGCTCTTCTCTCTTTGAGGTCTTCCTTTCTCGCTTCTCTACACTGCTTTGTGACTTTGACGTTAACATATGGTTGCCTGAGGCTTGCATCATATCACGGTGGCCAATAAACTCAAGAGTTTTTGAGGACAGGCATCTGTTTGTGGCTTTCTCTCAGCGTTCTTCACACAGTCATGGAAGTGCTGAACCAGACCATTGTATTCTTCGTCAATGTCTCAATGATGGCATCTTCCCATGTTGCAGCATTGGTGCCAGAGTTCCCATTGCTAGCCATTCTTGGAGTTCTCTTGTTAAACTTTGCAGCAGTCTTTTCTCCCCGTTCTGAGAAGAGGAATTTTGCATGAAGGAGACGGTGGTCCAATCCTATTTGGAATTTGGACGACAGCAACATTGGTCAGGCAAAACCATCGATTAAATATGATGTGGTAAATTTCATTGTGGAACTGTCCACCAGGAGATTCACAAGTCCAATGATTAGATTCAGTCTTCTGGAACTGTGAATTCCATAAATGGTCTTGGTCGACATGATGAACTCAGATAGACTCTCACCCTGTTCATTCCTTTCTAGGCTGTGGGTCCCAATGTGGAGTTCTTTGGCCATTCTTCTTGGTCCTATCTTGGCATTAAAGCCACCACCTATGATCTTGTAGAAGGTGGGATCTTCTTTATAGAACTTCTCCAGTCCATGTAGAATTTCTCAATTTCTTCTTCCTTGTATGTGGATGTTGGTGCGTAGACAATGACAATAGAAATTGCTGGCAGTGAGCCAAATTTCTTCAAGTGTAATAATCTGATTCATTTTCTTAGGCACTCAAATGAATCAATGCTCATGGCCAGGTTTGTGTTGACAGGGATACCAACACCACCAATGCCTCTTTCGTCGTGTATTCAGAGGAACAGTTCTATCGTGTCAAAAATGGCGTGATGTGATTGACACCTTCTCGTCTCATTGAGACCAATGATGTCTTACTTGATCTTTCACGCGTGCACCATCTGGTCCTCAATATAAGCTTCTGATACCAGCGTACATGCATTGAAAGTACAGGCTGTCATTTTAGTCCTTCTTCATTTTTACAGCCTAGTTTGGCCCTGAGATTTTATCAGCCTCTCCTTGCTGGTTCTCCTTAGGGCTGCTGTATTTAGGGCTCTTTCAGGGTCAGCGGGATGGAATACATTGTTTTTACTGGTTTTGGCATGTCAAATATGCTATGGACAGTTTGCCAGGCTCTGCCTTGTGAGCGTAATACTCTCAGTAACTTGCCAGGCTCTCTGAGAGGGGCAGTTAGAGTACTTTTGGTAGTTTACAGATGAATCATGTACCATAAAATGGTCACGCGCAATGGGGAGAACTGGTGCAGCTCTGCCCAGTGAATCTGTATCTCTGGTTCAAGCATTCCTGGCCTTGAAATAGATTTCTCTACAGGGTTTGTCTTGACAAACTGGACTCGAGATTGGCTTTCTCTTAGGTGGAGCTCTGACTAGCTATGGAGTCCAGATGAAAAATGCTGCCAGCACAGTGGCGGAGTCCCTCTGATTCTTCTGAGGCTCTCCTGGGATGGTGGGCTGTGCCAGAAGTTGGTCTCCCTACAAGACCCATCATGGTCAGTAGAGCACAGGGAGTGCAATAAGGAGAGCTGGTAGCAGCTCTGCCCTGTGTATCTGTGTCTCACTGTTTTAATAATTATAACTTATTCTAAGTTAAAAGGCTTATGTAAAAATGTACAAGCTTCACTTTCGAGAAGCTAATAAGTAGCTGAGATATTGAAAAGAAATATCTTCTGGTTGCAGATTTGGTACTAAGTCAATTCTATTTATTTCAGTGGAAGACTGATTTAAATTCATACTTATTTATAAAATATACTCAAATTGTAAATGCTAAAAGACTAATGGTAATTCTTCATCTTTTTCCATCTGAGATCTCAATTAGGAGAATGGAACTTTGATGAACCATAACTTTGTGTGTGATTATCTTTAAAAATGTTTAGTTTAATTCTGGGATTTTCTGGCATTGCATATTGGAATAATATGTTATCAATCTCTGTTTATTTAACTCTCATAATCACAGAATGCAAATATGTATAAAATAAAAGGGAAAAGAATTCATTTGAAAACACATTGTTTTCTTCATTTATTACTAAGTTGGATTTCGTACAAATAAATTTGGTGATACCTATTAAGATATAGGAAATCCTTACATTAAAGTTTTCAGTGTCACTTTGGACAACTTGTTAAGTGAATTTTATTCTCGCAATTTGTTACCTCCACCTTTTTCTTTATAATACTTTCATGTTTTCTATGTCATCTTTAGTGCAAAACATAGAATTTATTTTTGTCTCTATGATAAATTGAGTATTAGTTGTTCTGTTGTTCATGTGATATATTGTTCATAACAAATTGTCCTAAAACTCAGCAGCTTAAATCAAGAAAAATTTATTATCTCAATGTTTGTGTCAATCAAAAATTTAGTTAAAGAGGAGCTAGGCATCTCTCCCTCTGAAATTTCTGATTAACTATCAAATAACTAATCAAATACTTAACTAGGTTTGCAGTCCATGTTAAGAATTCACCAGGGAAGAAACTGCTTTTAATTCATTACCCTGGTTTTTGGCAAAATTTTTATTCACTTTTAAGTTCATCCATGTACTTCTTTACAACGAGAAGTGGTTTCTGTGTGTGAGAGAGAGAGAGAGAGACAGAGAGGGAAAGAGAGAGACAGATACAGAGAGAGGGAGAGGAGAAAGAGAGACAAAAAGAGGGAGAGAGATATAATATTGAAAGTGACAACACAACATTTCTGTAACACTCTCTTTGGAAGAAGCAACTTGGTAATTTCAGTCTATGTTCACTTGACATCCCGTTATTCATCAATTTGCTAGAGTGGGTGCCTGTAACATTTCCATTTGACCCTATCACATGCCAGTGTAGCCCAATGGCATCTTGTTGCTTCAGTAATACAAAGGCCTCAAAACAATCATTCAGGGTCTTCATGAAGAAGTCTGACCAACTTTTAGGTGGGTGGCCACATGATCTTTTGACATCGCATGGGATCCAGTCAGTAACGATTCTAGTCCAGTGGTCATCTCTAAATCACATTACATGTCCAGCCTATCTAATTTTTGATGCCTTGACAAATGAGACAATGTCCCTGACTCTGGAACAGCAATGGAGGTCATAGCTTCAGATTCCTTCTTTCACTTGAGTGAGGCATGATATTCCAATCATAGCTCTTTCGATTCCTCTTTGGGAGACCTGAATAGCATTCTCATCCTGCTTTCATAGGGCCCTTGTCTCTGAGGTGTATGTTAATGTAGGGAGAATGTGGAATTGAAGAGATATTTGTCTTCTTTAGCTATATCTTTGATACTTTTGAAGGCATTCCATGCCACTCTCTTCCTCCTGCGCAGCTCAGGTTTTAGGTCATTCATCATGTTGACTTCTCGACCTAAAAACACATAACTGCTGCATTCAGAGATGTTATATTGAGGGTGAATGGGACCTCTGGAACAAGTTCATTTCTCATGAGCACAGTTTTGTTGATATTCAGCTGTAGACCTATCTTTCCACATTCTCGATCAAAGTTAGCCAGCATTTGTGCCACTTGGCTAATGTTTGGTGTTATTAGAACAATATCATCAGTGAAGCGGAGGTGGTGTAGTTGCCAATTGTCTATCTTCACTCCCATTCCTTCCCATTTTAATTGTCGCATGATTATCTCGAGGATGGCCCTGAAGAGTTTTGGTGAAATAGTATCACCCTGATGAACACCTCTTTTGACATCGATGATCACTTCTTTGTAGAAGAACAGTCCGTGTTCAAAAGAGAAAATTACACCAGACATGAATAGTGATCCACCCTGCAGAGACCCACCCTTCAAAGGAGAGTATTTCAAACCCAGGAATGTTTGAGCCAAAGACACAGATACACTCGGCAGAGCAGAAACCAACTTTCCCCATTCCTTGTGGCCACACAGTGGCCGCACAATTTACCTCCAAATTACCATGAATATTCTACCAACCCATCTGAGAGAGCCTCACAAGGTAATGAGAGTATAGCACCTGCATGGCAGAGCCTGGCAAGCTGTTTGATATGCCAAAACCAGTAACAAAAATGTTTATTTTTCTGAACCCGAAAGAGCCCTTAAATGGCAGCAGTAAGAAAGGAGCACAAGCAGTGCCTGATAAAATTTCACGGCCATTCTAGGCTGCCAAAATGAAGAAGGCCTAAAATGACTGTCTTTACTTTCAAAGCACGACGCTGGCATCGGAAGCATATATTGAGGATCTGATGGTGCAAGGAAAAAAGATCAAGTACGACATCATTGATCTGACTGAGACGAGGAGGCGTGAGTCGCATCATGGTGTATTTGACACCAGAGAAGAATTGTTCCTTGGAACATGCGACGAAAGAGGCGTCGGTGGCATTGGTGTCCTTGTCAACATTGATTCATTTGAATGTCTAACAAACTGGATAGGATGATTACACTTGAAGAGATGTGGCCCACTGCCAGCAATTTCTATCTTCATTGTCTACGCACCAACATCCACATATAAGGAAGACGAAATTGAAAAATTCTACATGGAACTGGAGGAGTTCTATGAAAAAGATCACATCTTCTACAAGATCATAGTCGGTGATTTTAATGCCAAGATAGAACCAAGAAGATCAGCTGAAGAACTCCACATCAGGATTCATGGCCTAGAATGGAACAAACAGGGTGAGAGACTATCTGAGTTCATAATGTCCACCAAGACCATTCATGGGAACTCACAGTTCGAGAAGGCTGAAGCAAAACGTTGGACATGGGAATCTCCTGGCGGACAGTTCCACAATGAAATTGACCACATCGTCTTCAATCGATGGTTTTGTCTGACAGATGTAGCTGTTGTCACCAAATTCCAAACAGGATCGGACCACCGTCTCCTTCGTGCAAAATTCTACTTCCGACACTGAGGAGAAAAGGGTGCAAAATTTAAGAAGAGAACTCCCAGAACGACCACCAACTGGGAACTTTTTGGCACCATTGCAGCAACATGGAAAGATACCATCATTGACGACATCAATGAAGAATACAACCGACTGATTCTGCACCTCCATGATTGTGCGAAGAATGCTGAGAGAGAGAAAGTCACAAAAGGACGCCTGTCTTCAGAAACACTTGAGCTCTTTCACCAATGTGGCAAACCGCGAGTCTCAGGAGACCAAATGCTAACATGCAAGTTTGCTAAGCGATGCAGAAAAGCAATAAAAGAAGACCTCAAAGACTGTAGAGCAGAAATACTGGAAGATGCAGCAGAAGATGGGAAAAGCATTCCGCACCACCCGCCTGTCCTTCACCAGCTATAAGACCAAGATGACTGCCCTTCGACGCCCTGATGGATCTATCACATCTTCCAGAAAGGCAATGGAGAAGATTATCCATGAATTCTACTCGGATCTCTTTGATAGCCACATCCACCTGCCCACATACCAAATTCCACAGGATGGATATGTCACTCCCAACGTTCTCCCTTCTAAAATCTGACATGCCATTTCGTCGATAAAGAAAGGAACAGTACCAGGCCCAGACAAAGTCAGACCCGCACACCTGAAGAATCTGCCGTTGGTACTCATCAATACACTAGCTCTGCTCTTTACACGCTACCTGTCCGAATGCAAGGTGCCCTCAAAATGGAAAACCAGCAGGACAGTACTACTGTTCAGGAAGGGAGACATTCACAACATCAGCAACTATCGCCCCATCTGCCTGTTGTCTATCATCTACAAGCTGTTTATACGAGTCATCCTGAACAGGATTGGCAGAACACTAGATGAAGGACAACCATGCGAACAAGCTGACTTCCGGAAATGATTCAGCACAATCAACCATATCCACACAGTAACCAAACTCATTGAGGTTTGTAGGGAGTACAAGATGCCGCTCTGTCTCACGTTCATTGATTTACAGAAAGCCTTTGATTCTGTGGAGACTGAAGCAGTCATCGAAGCCCTAGCCAAACAGGGTGTTCAAATCCAATAGATCAAGATCCTTCGTGAGCTGTATTACGGATTCACCACCAGGATCTCACCATTCTACAAAGACATGATCATCGATGTCAAAAGAAGGGTTCGACAGAGTGATACCATTTCACCAGAGCTCTTCAGTGCCACCCTGGAGAACATCATGCAACAATTAGAATGGGAAGGAATGGGAGTGAAGATAGATGGTCGGCAACTACACCACCTCCACTTCGCTGATGACATGATTCTAATAACATCTAACATTAGTCAAGCGGCACAAATGCTGGCTGACTTCGACCCAGAATGTGGAAGATAGGTCTACAGCTGAATCTAAAGAAAACTATGTTAATGAAAAATGAACTAGTTCCAGAGGTTCCATTCACTCTCAATGGAACAAACATCTCTGAATGCAGCAGTTTTGTGTACCTAGGTCGAGAAGTCAACATGATGAACGACCTAAAACCTGAGCTGCAAAAGAGGAAGAGAGTGGCATGGAATGCCTTCAAAGGCATTGAAGAAATAGCTAAAAGGACAAAGAACCTTCGGCTCCGGGCACATCTCTTTGACTCCACCATTCTCCCTGCATTAACATACGCCTCAGAGACCTGGGCCCTACGAAAGCAGGATGAGAATGCTATTCAGGTCTCCCAGAGAGGAATCAAAAGAGCTATGCTTGGAATATCATGCCTCACTCAAGTGAGAGAAGGAATCCAGAGTTCCGACCTCCATCGCTATTCCAGAATCAGGGACGCTGTCTCGTTTCCCAAGTCATCGAAAATCAGATGGGCTGGACATGTAATGCGATTTGGAGACAACCGCTGGACTAGAGCCTTTACCGACTGGATCCCACGGGATGTCAAAAGATCACGTGGCCGCCCACCTACAAGATGGTCAGACTTCCTTGTTAAGACCCTGAAGGAACGTTTTGAGGCTCTTCATATTCCTGAATCAACCAGATGCCATTGGGCTAAATTGGCACGTGTTAGGGTCCAATGGAAATGTTACTGGCGCCCGCTTGAGCAAGTGACTTAAACACCATGATTTACAAAATACAAAGTTTTTCATAATAGAGTTGTTAGAAATTATCATCATTTCGGGACCAGAGTGATAGTCCAGCAGGTAGGGTGTTTTCCTTGCACGTGGCTACCTGCCTTCGATTCCTGGCATCCCATAAGGTTCCCGAGCAATGCCAGGGTAATTCCTGAGTGCAGATCCTGGAGTTACCCCTGAGCATCACCAGGTGGTCGCAAAAAGCAAAAATGAAATAGAAATTTTTATCATTCAACACCAACCCCACCACTAGTGTGCTCTCACCACCACCAAAAACATTCATTTCTGACCCCCCTATCCCATGCTTCCTCCCATAGCCAGCACTAATTGTATTTACTATTATAGCCCATTTATGGGAATGGTATTGATAAAGTACTAATTTTTTTTCTGGGTTGTTATGTGCGAATCTTGCTGATTTCTGTTCTTGCATTCACTTTCTGAGTTTCTTGAAGATAGTGGGTTTCTACTAGTCAACCCAATCCTGTCACCACTTCACATACAGACAACATTTATTTCAAATATTTCTCAACCTCTGTTTGAGCCTGCCCCAAGCATACACTGAATAATCTAGTCTATATTGCTTTTTGGAGCTAATTCTGTAAATATGGTCCATGAATATATTCTTAGATGAAAGTCAATGGAGACTATTAAATTTCACAATGGACCCACTGGACCATTTGAACCCACCATATAAGAAACTATTGATATGCTCCCACAGAGCAGACATTGTGACCACACACTGTGATTGGATACCCATACATAATTCTATAAAACGTGACAGGATACCTGGGAAATCAGTATACCAGGCTTAGAGATATTGCTTGGAGGGAGAGCAAGGGGGAGAGCTGCTAGCAGCTCTGCCACATGTCTGAAAAACTGCAAGAAACTGAACAGATGGGATAAAATGAGAAATGTAACAGAATTTATACCACATTTTTACATATCTTTAAACCATGTGACTACATTACCATTTTACAAAGGAAAGTTTAAAAGTAAACAAAAGATCTAACTACATGGTAAAAAATATGTAAACATATTTATTAAAAAGCCTTCAATCTCTCTTCCAAAGTCTAACAAAAGTCTCTAGACCCACAATTCTGAGCACTGTGAAGTAGTCTCCTTAAGCAATACTGGCTAAAATACTACATGAATTACTTTGTTGTTTCTTCTTTTTAGAGGCAGTGTGAGTGTTGGGACACATACTATTATACACTGTGCTTACCTCTGGCTCTGCACTTAGTGATCAGTCTTGGTGGTGCCAGGGCTGGAACCAGGGTCAAATATTTGCAATGAAACTGCCTTAACCTTATACTATCTCCCTGGCCCTGCACAGCTCCTTCTTGTTATGTCAAGGGAAAAAGCCTCTTTCTCTTAGTGTTTATCTTAATTTCCTTTAAATGCATTTTAAAATTTTATTCCAGCTGGCTTTCTTTTCTCTTAAATCCACAAGTCTATTTTCTTTTGCTATCTAGAAAATATTCAGTCACTAAACGTTGTTAGTGAATTTAATTTACTGACTTATGGCACTCAGGAAAATCTGAACAGTCTAGGGTTTGCTCATTTTCTATTTGCCTTTTATCTGAACCTTTTAAAATTGATTTTCTTTTCAATGTTACATTTTGACTTAGCGTCCTCTTGATTGCTGTCCATAACCACCTGAGTTCAAACATATAGGTTACTATAAAACAGTTGCTAAACACTTTTTTAAAGCTATAGCACAAGGAAATATTTTAAAACGCACTTTATTTAAAAAAAAGAATATGCCCTTATCTGATTCTTGTCATCTTTTTATTAACTAATTACATCAATAATTAGTTGGACTAGTTACAAATTTCTCTTATTTTCAAACTGAAAATATGTCTAGAAAAATAGTACAGTGGGTAAGGTGATGGTTGATTCTGTTGATTCTTAACATGATATTTGGTTCCCAGAACATTGGCAAAAGTGATCACTCCTAGGAGTAAGACCTGAGCAGGACAGATAAGGTCAAACATCTCCTTCTCTGCCAAAAATTACTTGTAAATTCAGCCTAAGATCCTGGAAACATCCACAAAGGGGACCAAGGTACCTGAGCATGTAGACCCTCCGCCAGAACTTCTCCCTCCTTCCAGCACCGGCAAAGGATTCCCTACACTCCCAAACCTGATGAAGAAGCAACTGTCAAAGCCATCATTGCTCAGATGTTCCTGGAAAATGAAGCACTTGCTCCCAGATTCAGGAGACTCAAAGGATACCAGCTAAAAGAAATTCAAATAATAATACTCCAAGACACATCCTAATTTGAATGACAAAAATCATAGATAGAGATAGAATATTGAAACGATAAGATCAAAGAAGGAAATCACATACAAAGGAGCATACCTATCGGGGAATGCCACCAGGGTCCCTGACAGTGCCGGGAAGCGAGTTCTCCTTTACCTCCAAAGCCGGCGGGGAATGGATAAAGACTCAGGAATCCAATGCAGTTTTAAAAGGCTTTACTTATCACAGGTTCAGGCATACAATTCAGCAATAGAAAAAACCCCAGTGCTTAGGATTCCGGCTAGTACCCCGCCACGTGTAGGCCAAGATGGTGGCCACCACATGTAAAGGCACTGTAAAGAGGAGACAAAGACATGACTCCCAATAAGGGTGGAAGCTCACAAGAGAGAGCCCAAAAAGAGAGCCCAAAGAGAGAGAGAGAGGCGAGAGAGAGGAAGCAGACTGGTTTTATACCCCTGCAACTCAGACCACCCACTATTATGGGAAGCAATAAGGGTCAAATGCCCTTAGGTAATTTCTCCTAGCACCTCACCTAGGCTCTATTATATGCTAATGTTTTGAGCCAAGATCTGCCTGAAAATGCCTTTATAGGGTAGAGAAGGGGTTTCTGAGATGGCATGTCTCTGTACCAAAGACTAATACTAATGCCAGTTAAATATTTCTCCAAGCCTTCACAAGTCTCGTCTACTTCATGGTAGTTTTGTATTTTAGTTGCCTTTGAGTTATCAGGGAGCCATGCTTGCTTGCTTGGAGGTAAACAGAATTTCTCTCTGGTCTAATTACTTAGAGATCCAACATGGCCAGACAAATATGCTGGTAAGATCTAGCTAGTCCACGATGATTGTGGTAGCATGAGAGACTATTTATACCAGCTAGTACAGAATACATGGTCAGATAAACTGCCACATTTAGACTCTCTTATCTATGAAGTGATTTGCAGGAGGCAATCCAGAGCAGATGCAGAGGTTCTTAGAGGAGTCCTACAACACATACCTAAAATTCACAGCAGACTCTTTAGATGAAGCACTCCAAACTAAAGAAAATGGTGGGATATTGTGAAAAGACTCCATAAAATGAAGGCCTCACCAAGAATTCTTTATCTGGATAGATTTACATTCAGATTTGAAGGAAAGGTATGCAACTTCATGGATAAGAAACAGCTCAGGAACTTCATAGACTTAAAAAAGCAACTTTAAAAGAAGGACTGAAGGAGCTACTGTAAGATAAGGCAAACCCCCAAAACACAAAAACTTATTCAGAAAGGTGGCACAAAAATTCCATGACAATAATGAAAATAATCTCTCTCAATGTTAGTAGCCAAAGTGCTCCAATTATGAGACACAGAGTGGCAAAATGGATTAAGAGACTGAATTCAACATTTTGCTGCCTACAAAAAAACACATCTGAATAATCAGAGCAAACACAGACACAAAATCAAAATCTGGAAGACATTTCTCCATGCAAACAGCTATTCCAAAAAAGGCTGGTATGGCCATACTAGTATCTGACAACATAGACTCCAGGCTGAAAACATCAGAAGGGACAGTGAAGGCCATTTCATAATAATCAAGGGATATGTTTATCAGGAAGAAATTATACTATTAAATATATATGAACCCAACAAGGGGTCAGCAAAATACTTAAAACAACTGCTAATAGACTTCAAAGAAGACATTGACAGCAACACAATAGTAGTTGGAAACTTCAATACTGCTCTATCAATTATTGATAGACAAGACTGAAACTCAACAAGAAAATACTGGTGCTGAAGGAAGAAATGGAAGAAAAGAGAACTGGTAGATATACACAGGGCTTTTCATCCCCAGAAATTCAAATACACATTTTTCTCCACTGCACATGGAACATTCTCCAAGATAGATAACATGCTGAGCCACAAAGCATACCTTAATAAAATAAAAAAAAAAGATAGAAATTTTGTCAACTATTTTTTCAGACAAGATCAGGCATGTTCAGTGTGGCAGGATAAGAACTCTATTCATGTCTCCCAAAGAGGAATCAAAAGAGCTATGCTTCGAATATCAGACCTCACTCAAGTGAGAGAAGGAATCCCAAGTTCCAACCTCCATCAACGATCAAGAGTCAGGATTGATGTCTCGTTTGCCAAGCCGTCAAAAAATCAGATGGGCTGGACATGCAATGTGACTTGGATATGACTGTTGGACTGCTGGACATGTAATGCGATTTGGATACAACCATTACTGACTGGATCCCATGGGATGTTGTTGGGGAGATGCCGCTGGGGTCCCCAACAGTACCGGGAAGCAAATTCCCTTCAACCTCCGAAGCCTGCGGGAATGGATGAAAACTCAGGCATCCAGCAAGGTTTTAAAATGCTTTACTTATCACAGGATCAGGCATACAAATCAGCAATAGGAAAAACACTGTGCTTAGGATTCCCGGCTAGAACCCCAGCCATGTGTAGGCCAAGATGGTGGCCACCATGTGTTAAGGCCCTGTAAAGAGGAGACAAAGACAAGGTTCCAGCAGAAAGGGGAAGAGCCCCAAAAGAGAGCTCAAAAAGAGTGAGCCAGCAAAAGAGGAAGAAGGCTAGTGTTATCCCCCTGCAATTCAGACCTCCCACTTTTATGGGAAGCCAGCAGGGTCAAATGCCCTCAGGTAATTTCTCCCAATACCTCACCTAGGCCCTTTTAGATGCTGTCTTGAGCCAAGATCTGCCTGGAAAGCCTTTATATGGTAGATAAGGGGGTTTCTGAGATGGCATGCCTCTGTACCAAAGACTATACTAATGCCAGTTAAATACTTCTCCAAGCCTTCACAAGAGTCTCATCTTTATGGCAGTTTTGTATTTTAGTTGTCTTTGAGTTATCAGGGAGCCATGCTTCCTTGCTTGGGAGGCAAACAGCATTTCTCTCTGGTCTGATTACTTAGAGATCCAACGTGGCCAGGAAAATATGCTGGTAAGATCTAGCTAGTCCCACGATTATTGTGGTAGTATGAAAGAATATTAATACCAGCCAGTACAGAATATATGGTCAGATAAACTGCCACATTCAAACTACCCCCTATCTACAAAGTGACCTGCAGGAGGCAATCCAGGGCAGATGCAAAGGCTCTTAGGTGTCCTGCAACAAGATGTCAAAAGATTATGTGACCGCCCTACTACAAAATGGTCAAACTTCTTTATCAAGTCCCTGAACGAATGGTTTGAGGCTCTTTGTATTACTTTAACAAGTAGGTGCCATTGGGCTACATTGGCATGCGACAGAGACAAATGGAAATGTTAATGGTTCCTGCTCGAGTAAATTGATGAATGTTGGAATGTCAAGTGATCAAGTGATTTTTTTCAGACCATAATGCACTGAAAATGCAATTTAACCACACACAGAAATAAGGAATCAAACCAAACACCTACACTGAACAGCACACTGATGAACAACCAGTGTGTCATAGAAGAAATCAAACAGGAAATCCAAAGATTCCTGGAAACAAATGAAAATGAAGACATGAACTAACAGAACTTGTGGGGTACAGTGAAAGCAGTGTTAAGAGGAAAGTTGATAGCTCTCAAGCATTCATCAGGAAAGAAGAAAGGGCTCACATAAATAACCTGACTTCACAGCTCAAAATCTTAGAAAAAGACCAACAAAAGGAGCTCAACCTAGGCAGAGAGAAGGAAATAATAAAACTTAGAGTGGAAATCAATAAGCTGGAATCTAAAAAACAATCTGAAAGATAATGAAAACAAGAGCTAGTTATTTGAAAAAATAAACAAGATTGAAAAACCACTTGCAAGACTCAGAAGGAAAGGGAAAGAGAGAACCCAAATAAATAGAATCAGAAATGAAAAGTGGGACATCACAACAGAAACCTCAGAAATTCAAAAGACCATCAGAGATTACTTTGAGAATCAGTATGCCACAAAACAAGAGAACCTGGAAGAAATGGACAAATTCCTAAAGTCCTATAGCCTCCCATGGCTGAAACAAGAAGACCTGCAGTACTGAATAAGTCTATCGCTATCAAGGAAATTGAAACAGTAATTACTGTCTTACCTAGCCTCTGAATCCCACACATTTGTGATAATTTCCACCTTTGACAGGACCTCCTGATATATGTTTCACTTGATCTTGGATGTTGGTATCATAATATGTACCTATATATTTATGTAATGCAGATAAATGCAGTCATTCTGTATCTAGACAGAAATGGAACAGTGTGCTGACAATTGTTGAGGGTACTAATGCCAACCTAGAACTGAGCATTAAATAGAGGCAAAAAGATACACATGACAACCCTTTAATGTATGTTCTGTAATTCATAGTCTGGAGTGGAAGGAAAAGAGAAAGAGAGAGAAATGGAAAGAAATCAAGAACCTGCCATGGAGCAGGGCTGGGGGAGGAGGGAGGGAACCGGGACGTTGGTGGTGGGAGATGGGCACTGGTGGCGGGATGGGTGCTGCAACACTGTTTGACCAAAACCCAAATATGAACTTTTTAATTGTATATCTTTGTAATTTTAAAAATAAAAAAAAATTAAAAAAAAAAAGAAAACAAAAAATTAGCCAGAAAAAAAAAAGCAGTGTGATTCTAGAATAAAGGCTGAATGTTAGAACAATGAAAAAAAAAAAAAGAAACAGTAATTAAAAGTCTGCCCAAACACAGATTAATTTACCATTGACTTCTTCCAAACCATTAAGGAGGACCTACTGCCAGTCCTTTCCAAGACCTTCCTAAAGGCATCTTCAAAGATGAAACACCACTGACAAAGCAACTGAAAGAAAAGATAAACATATGAAACTATATGAAACTAAAAAGCTTCTTCACCTCAAAAGAACAGTAACCAAGATACAAAGACAATCCACAGAGTTGGAAAGAATATTCGCCCAATACCCATCTGATAAGGGGATAATATCCAAGATCTATTAGGCACTGGTAGAACTTTACAAGAATAAACAGCCAACCCATCAAAAAGTGGGGAGAAGTGAACAGAAACTTCCAAAAAGAAGAAATGCAAATGGCAAAGAGGCACATGAAAAAATGCTCATCATCACTAAGCATCATAGAGCTGCAAATTAAAGCAACAATGAGCTATTATTCCACACCACAGAGACTGGTGCATATCCAAAAGAGCAAGAACAATGGGCGCTGGCATGGATACCGGAAGAAAGGGACTCTCATCCATTGTTGGTGGGAATGTCAAGTGGTTCAGCCTTTTTGGAACACAATATGGACATTCCTCCAAAAACTATAAATAGAACCCCCATTTGATCCAGCCATACCAATCCTGGGAATACACCCTGAGTTGGGTGACAATCCCTACTTTAAGGTCCTGCTAAACTTAGCTTGCAGCCCTTCCAAGCCCTGCTAGTGAGGTTTTGAATCAGCTGTGGCATTTGTGAGTCCAAAAGGCCCACCTGAAGATCTACATTTCAAAAAGGTTGATTGTTTGGCTTCATCTCTAGATAGCCCAGCCAACAACAGGTCAGTCTGGGAAGTTAGGGCAAGTTTCTGTCTATAAAATAAACTGCGAGGAAAGAGAAAGGCGTTTTTCCATTTTTCTTGGTTTTCTGTCTCTCCTCTCCTGTTGGGCTTTAACACACGGTGGCAGCTGTCTTGGACTACATGTGGCTGGGGCCCAGCCAGGAACCCAAAGTCCAGTTTTTTTCCTGTTTTTGAATTGTATATCAGAACCCGTGATAGTAAAGCCTTTTAAAATTACGCCATATTCCTGAGTTTTCATTCATTCTCTGCTGGCTTCAGAGATAGAAGGGAACTAGTTTCCTGGTATTGTTATGGACCGCAGTGACTCCCTGACACCTTGGGAGGCCAAATACACACAGGAGAAACATCATCTATGATTCTATGTTCATAGCAGCATTATTCACAATAGCGAAAATCTGGAAACAACCAGAGTGACTGAGAACAGATGACAGAGAGAAAAGAAAGAAAGAAAGAAAGAAAGAAAGAAAGAAAGAAAGAAAGAAAGAAAGAAAGAAAGAAAGAAAGAAAGAAAGAAAGAAAGAAAGGAAGGAAGGAAGGGGGGGGGGGGGGGGGGGGAAGAAGGAAGAAGAAAGAAAGAAAGAAAGAAAGAAAGAAAGAAAGAAAGAAAGAAAGAAAGGAAAGAAAGAAAGAAAGAAAGAAAGAAAGAAAGAAAGAAAGAAAGAAAGAAAGAAAGAAAGAAGGAAGGAAGGAAGGAAGGAAGGAAGGAAGGAAGGAAGGAAGGAAGGAAAGAAAGAAAGAAAGAAGGAAGGAAAGAAGGAAAGAAGGAAGGAAGGAAGGAAAGAAAGAAAGAAAGAAAGAAAGAAAGAAAGAAAGAAAGAAAGAAAGAAAAGAAAGAAAAGAAAGAAAGAAAGAAAGAAAGAAAGAAAAGCAAGCAAGAAAGCAAGAAAGCAAGAAAGAAAGAAAGAAAGAAAGAAAGAAAGAAAGAAAGAAAGAAAGAAAGAAAGAAAGAAAGAAAGAAAGAAAGAAAGAAAGAAAGAAAGAAAGAAAGAAAGAAAGAAAGAAAGAAAGAAAGAAAGAAAGAAAGAAAGAAAGAAAGAAAGAAAGAAAGAAAGAAAGAAAGAAAGAAGGAGAATTTTTAAAAATTACTTGTAGTTGGGGGTGGATCCTTCTGGGGCACTGTTTCTTCCTCACTGTAAGGTAGGACTATGGAGATGCTCAGCAGATGATGTTCTCCTCTTCCCTCTTCAAGGATGTTACTTTCTTCTTGGTATTGAATTTTCTGCCATATGTATTCATATGCAACCGGCCAGCCATGCCCCCAGGTAAGCAGACAGAGAGAGAGAAAAGAGAGGAAAAGAAAAAAGTGCCTGCTATAGAGGCAGACTGGGGGTGGGTGAGAGGGAATGTGGGGACTTTGGTGGTGGAAATGAGGCACTGGTGGAGGGATGAATGCTGGAACACTGTACGAATGAGACCCAATTATGAGCATCTTTGTAATAGTGTAATAAAAATCAAAAAATTAAAAAAATGACTTGTAAATTTACCTTCCTACTCTTGAAGTCAGATTTTTACAAACACTAGAGTTCCAGATGATCTCAAGAGTTACAAAACTGAAGTATCTGTAATATACAATACTTCACAGTTTTACCATTAAATTAAATAAATCATCCCAACAGTGAATTTAGTAATTTTCGTTACCCTATCAAGAGAATAAGAATGAAATACTTCTGACTTTTATGTTGTCATCTCTAAAACATCTTGGGAAATGCTTTACTATACCTTAAGAATATGTATATTTTATAAGACCAAGGATATTATGCATACAATAGCTAAAAAACAATCAAAACATACAGAGAGAGAGAAAAAAAAATTCAAGTAGCAACTATGCTTAATGGGGCTTTTAACAAAGTTATCAGTTTTGTATTTAAGTCACTGAAGACAAAACACAGTGTGCATAAATTGAAAGACTGTGACACAAGACAGTTAAAAATGTTATATTTACATGGCAACCATCTTATTATATTTACATGAACATCTGGAACAGGTTCACTAAAATCTTAAAAACAGATGGACATGAAGAAAGAACTAGTAATTAACAAAGCTATATGTTGATTAAACCAGCATGTGGTTAATTTTAATGATTGCTGATCTTTATTAAGGAGAGTGAGACTTTTCAAAATCAAATCCCTTTAAGCAACACATCAATTGACCAAGAAAGTACTGATAACTAATCTGATCATTAATATGCTACTTCACTATTGTTACCTTGAACCTCTCACAGCACAAGATACATTCATAAATAAAATTCAAAAGCTAAGATTTCATTGTATTTTAATCCTTCTGGTTATTATTATATCCCACACAGGGGAAGTTGAATAGCAGCATTATTATTTTAGGGAATAATTCATACAGAGATGTATATTACTTGAACATCATGTCTGTGTTCTGAATCATTTCATTGGACTCAGTGCCTCCCACTGCCCTTCAGCCATCCTGAAGTCACATTGTGTACTTCATTGAGCTCTGCAAATAGGCACCCTCTCGTTGCCAAGCAACCACAGATTTCTACAAGTGCCTCTGCCATGTGTACTTAAACTGCAGTTGGCCTTTTTTCTGTTAACTTTTCAAAGTTTAGAAAAATAAATAATATGACGGACAGACGAGCTACTATGTATTGAAGGAGGATTCTAGGAACTCAGAAACCACTGAAAAAAACAGAATTTTGAGATGATGTGTCCATATATATTTCTTTTCTAAAAGTCTAGACAAATGTATTATATGAACAAAGAAGCTAATTCACCACAAACGTGAAGAAAAATGCTCTCCTATTACTAATATAACAGATATTTTATATACACCACAGTGAGTGGACAAGTGTTCCCCTGGTTTTCTAGCAAGCATTATGCAGCTTTATTGGGACACAGAATGTCAGTTCTGACAAACACCTTAAAATTTATGAGCTCAAGCTATGGTCCTTTTTACCAGAACAAATTTTTTTTAGGTTCAATGGCCTTGATATCCAGAAATAGCTATTGAAAATGTGTCCACTTTTTGCTTTTAATACCAATTTGCTAAGAAAGGATAAATGTTAGAGAAATCATTCATGTTGTGTCAGAGAATGAGCCTTTAAATGGCTTTAAAGAAAAGGCTGAAGATTTTCTCTAGTAAACATTACATTTCACCATAAATCACTAAGTTTATCTTCCTTAAATCGCATCTATAGACATATTTTCTGCTTTGCAATACTTAATTGATATAATGAGTTTACATGTTAGTTTATTAAACCCATATATTCCCTGTTATATATTGTTAACTACTTTGCCATATATTTAGTTACAGAGCCCTTGTGGGACTCAGGACAGCTATGCCAAAACGAATACTTGATATATGGAATATCTGAAGCCAAATGAGTTTAATAAACAATAGACACAGAAAAGTCACTCTGATCTTCTCTCAACCCACCTTTGTAAGACATCATAAAATCTTTATGTAAAATGTTCCCTCCCTGCACCCAAAGGGTTATTCTTTCTGAGGGCCAAGTGATATGCAGCGTTGCTTTTTCCCATAACATTCACTATTGATGAACACTTCTTTAAAAACTAAGAATTGAACTTCTATATCAACCAGCTCTCCTAGTTGATGGTCTCTACCTCAAAGACCTAAAAACAGTATTTCAAAAAGACATTTATGCTCCTATGTTCATTGCAGCATTATTGACAAAAGCCAAGATCTGAAAACAATCTGATGGTTCCAGAATAGGTGATTGGATAAAGAAACTGTGATATAGATATATAGACATATATATGTGATATACATATTAGAATATATGTGTATATGTGATATATATTAGAATGCTGCTCAGCTAAATAAAAGAACAGCAGCATGCAATTTGCTACTACATGGATGAAATTGCAAGTAATCATAGTGAATGAAGTAAGCGAGAAGGACAGTGACAGATACAGATTATCTTGTTGGGAATGGGAGAACAGACTCCCCTGATAGAAATAAAGTTCCCAGGGTAGCTTATGAATAATAATAATACAGATTAATGGACACCTGGCTATTTATTCAAGAGCCGCATGTAATTTGGGTTAAGTGGGGAGTGAGAGAGACAGCTTTGAGAAAAGAATGATATCTTCTATGTGTTTGACCCACCTCTGCCACCCAGGGATATACCTGTCAAGGGTTAGGAATGATACAATTAACTAAAACCACCTCAAGGCATAAATAATAGCATTCTGCTAGCCCCAAATGGCAGCTATCAAGCTATACCTGAAGTCCACTTAGTCCACACAGCAGAGGAAATGTTCCCTGCTACCCAAGTTCCTAAGGAGCCACAGATTCAAGTTGAAGTGAGAAACTTTGTTGCTGGAAAAGGTCAGTCCTAACCGCATAGGCCTTCCAAGAAAATTGTACAGGTTCCCAGAGAGTAATTTTAGGGCCTTAAAGAGATAGTCATGAGGTAGGTTGCTTGTCTTACATGCAGATGAACAGTGTTTGACCCTACAAATCACCGCATATGGTTCTCCGAGACCATCCCTGTATGCAGTCAAGAATAAACTGCTGGGTGTGCCAGAAACCACCCTCCTAAGATAGAAAAAAACCTTAGGAGGAGACTAAATAGAGAAGTAAAATAGTTTTAATAAGAAAAAATTTGCTTGAGCAATGTGAAAGAAGAGAAAGGGAGAGAGATATGTGTTCAAAAGAAGGCACAGGGGGCCAGAGAGATAGCACAGTGGGTAAGATGTTTGCCTTGCGCGGCCGACCTGAGTGTAGAGCCAGGAGTAACCCCTGAGCATTGCTGGGTGTGACCCAAAAAAAAAAAAATAAATAAATAAAGAGAGAGAGAGAGAGAGAGAGAGAGAAGACACAGGTTTTTTTTTTTTTTAAAGCAGAGTATACAGAGGTTGAGATACTGGCCATTTTATAGGTGGAAACTGAACCATAAAGTTAAAGAAACAATTACATAGTTTAGGTCAATACAAGTCAAACTTTGGATGAAGAATTTAAGCACACATGCTTTTACAAGTTTGTTGTATACTAGAGACTTCCAAATTCTGCAGACGTAAAAGGTATCTGCATACAAGCAAGTTAATCTGAGTATTGTCAAAAGAAAGCAGACTGAGGCTCTTGATGACTTTGCATATTTTTATAAGGACCTTTAGATTCTCCTTTAGCTGTACCTTTTCTAAGAAGGAAAGTCCACCCTTTGCAGAGTGAGGCCTCAGTTTTTCCATCTCCATAAATCAGTATTCGCCTTACAAAGGGGTGTTTTGGGCTACCTTAGGGCTAGGTAATTTTTTCTTACTTTTGATTCTTTAAAAGTTCATTATTAGTCCTCTGCCTCTCCTTTTCCATATATTTGAGTTCAACAATCTTTCTCATGTTCAGGTATTTTAAAAAAGAGAAATAAAGCATAGTATGGGAATAAAAAATGTCCAAAGACATTGCAACCTGAGAACAAGTTTATAGAACTGAGTTTATTAAGAGGGTATATGGGCTTTGGGAGAGATGGTTGGGAGGGGATCCAGGGCCTCTGGAGGAGGGAAGCTAACACTCTGGTGGAGAGTGTAGGGTTGGAAAGTTTGAGTCATAAAATCTTCTCATTTATCACTTGATCACTTGAATTCTGTTATTCATCGATTTGCTCCAGTGGGCGCCAGTAACATTTCCATTGGACCCTATCACGTGCCAATGTAGCCCAATGGCATCTGGTTGGTTCAGGAATATGAAGAGCCTCAAACCATTCCTTCAGGTTCTTGACAAGGAAGTCTGACCATCTTGTAGGTGGGAGGCCACGTGATCTTTTGACATCCAGTGGGATCCAGTCGGTAATGGCTCTAGTCCAGCGGTTGTCTCCAAATCGCATTACATGTCCAGCCCATCTGATTTTCGATGCCTTGGCAAACGAGACAGCGTCCCTGATTCTGGAATAGCGATGGAGGTCAGAACTCCAGATTCCTTCTCTCACTTGAGTGAGGCGTGATATTCCAAGCATAGCTCGTTCGATTCCTCTCTGGGAGACCCGAATAGCACTCTCATCCTACTTTCGTAGGGCCCAGGTCTCTGAGGCGTATGTTAATGCAGGGAGAACAGTGGAGTCAAAGAGATGTGCCCGGAGCCGGAGGTTCTTTGTCTTTTTAGCTATTTCTTCGATGCCTTTGAAGGCTTTCCATGCCGCTCTCTTCCTCCTGCGCAGCTCAGGTTTTAGGTCGTTCATCATGTTGACTTCTCGACCTAGGTACACATAACTGCAGCATTCAGAGATGTTTGTTTCAAATAGAGTGAATGGGGCCTGTGGAACTAGTTCATTCTTCATAAACATTGTTTTCTTTAGATTCAGCTGTAGACCTATCTTTCCACATTCTCAGTTAAAGTCAGCCAGCATTTGTGCCACTTGGCTAATGTTTGGTGTTATTAGAACGACGTCATCAGCGAAGCGGAGGTGGTGTAGTTGCCGACCATCTATCTTCACTCCCATTCCTTCCCATTCTAATTGTTGCATGATGTTCTCGAGGGTGGCACTGAAGAGTTTTGGTGAAATTGTATCACCCTGTCAAACCCCTCTTTTGACATCATTGATCATGTCTTTGTAGAATGGTGAGATCCTGGTGGTGAATCCGTAATACAGCTCACGAAGGATCTTGATGTATTGGGTTTGAACACCCTGTTTGGCCAGGGCTTCAATGACTGCTTCAGTCTCCACAGAATCAAAGGCATTCTGTAAATCAATGAACGTGAGACAGAGCGGCATCTTGTACTCCCTACAAACCTCAATGAGTTTGGTTACTGTGTGGATATGGTCGATTTTGCTGAATCCTTTCCTGAAGCCTGCTTGCTCGCATGGTTGTCCTTCATCTAGTTCTGCTAATCCTGTTCAGGATGACTCGTGTAAACAGCTTGTAGATAACGGACAATAGGCAGATGGGGCAATAGTTGTCGGTGTCAGTGAATGTCTCCCTTCTTGAACAGTAGAACCGTCCTGCTGGTTTTCCATTGGGAGGGCACCTTGGATTCAGACAGGTAGCGTGTGAATAGCCGAGCTAGTGTATTGATGAGTACCGACGGCAGATTCTTCAGGTGTTCGGATCTGACTTCGTCTGGGCCTGGTGCTGTTCCCTTCTTTACCGACGAGATGGCATGTCGGATTTCAGAAGGGAGAACGTTGGGAATGACAAATCCATCCTGTGGAATTTGGTATGTGGGCAGGTGGATGTGGCTATCAAAGAGAAACAGAAATCTTCTCATTAACAGAAATCTTCTTATTAACAGAAATCTTCTCATTAACAGCATTAAATTTTCGTGTTTCAAATAGAGTGATGAAGAAAAGCTTGAATAAATTATTGTTTTACCAGTTTACTCTGAATAACTCATACTCAACTCATCTTAATTCTTCATAATGCATTACTCTTCATTGAACCAGGCATAAAGTCAAGTTTAACCATGTATATGGTATTTTCCACACTATGCCTCACTGATTTCATCTGCAAAATGGAGAATATAGTAGTACTTCATGAATTATATGAATGATATAAATACAAACTATGTAGTACCTACATACTTCATGTTACAAGCAATAGTTTTTCAACTAGTATCCTTTGATCTTATTCTTAAACTTACTCAGCTAACTCACAGCTATATATTCTGAAAATTATTATTATTTTTGGGTCTTTTGGTTAAAACTAGTGATGTATAGGACCTTACTCCTACTTCTACACTTTGAAATTACTCATATTGGTCCTCAGGGAACCATATGGGATGTCTGAGATCAAACCTGGGTCACTCATTTATTTGCAAAGAATATGCCCTACCTTCTGTACTATTTTTCTGGCCTATATTATGAAGAATTAAAAAAATAATTATTTTTTGGTTTTGTCTTATGGAACTTTAGAAGACACTTCTTCTGTAGGCATAAAATAGTTTTCTAAGCAGAAAAGCTGAGACACTCGGCTTTCCGGAACTGATATCTAGATTTTAACCACATTTTATGCTATAGTATGTGTGTATGTCTTTTTAATTCTTGATTTGTTTATCTGAAAATTGATAGGTTAGTTTTTATTTTATTGAGACATGACAAATGACTAAAAGGTAAAACTATAAGGAGTTAGGGGTACAAAGTTGATGAAAAGTTTTTAACTAGTTCATAGCATAGAGGTATTAGTAATAGTAAGAATTAAAAACAGGGTAAATAGCACTATCTAAAGTCTAAACAGAGGGGGGGGGGGTGGGGGGTTGGGGGGGGGCCCGCCCCAATCAGACCTCTGTTTCTAATTCATGACATATCTCAGGGTAATGGATGAACTTTTGTATAAACCATTGCATTAAAATATTTAAAAAAAATAAGATTTCTTCTTTACTATTTCAGAAACTGCACTGAGTAAATCCATGAAGATGAAAGGCAAGGGATAAGGATGAAAATTGATAAGTCAATCTATCTCAGACTATCTTCTGCATGTTTCATTTATTTCTATTTTCAATAAAACTCAACAACAGTGAAAAAGAATGGGGGGGGGGGGGGGGGGGGGGCCGAAAATATGTTAGTATTTAACATTTTTAGTAGTAGTACATGGTTTTTAAACTTTGGAATTTTGACTTTTTAAAAAACTATATTGTTTAATTTGGCAACTACACCCTAGGAGCATATTTCACCTTTAATAAACATAATTTTCTATTAAATGTTAGTGAACATTCTGTTCTGTGATACTTAATTTTATCCTCCATTGAAAATGTTCCTCTTATTTTTATTTCAATACTTAAGACTAAATATTGAAGGGAAGTATTTAAATTTATAAATACTAAATATTTAAGACTAAATATTGGAGGGAAGGCGGGTTCTGGCCCTGGCCCACCATCCCAGCAGAGTCTCACTAGAAGCCAGAGGAACCCCCCATACCATGAGGGCCACCATTTTCAACCTCCAGACTTCACAGCTCATCAGAGCTCCACCCAGCAGAGGAGCTGACCACAGCCCTACTCCTCAGAGTCCCACCCTACAGCTGTCTATTTCAAGCCCAAGTATGCCTGATTCAGAGACTCAGAGACTCAAGGTAGAGCTGTTACCAGCTCTCCCTGTGCCCAGTTGATCATGAGGCACCCAGGAGGGAAGGCGGGTTCTAGCCCTGGCCCACCATCTCAGCAAAGCTCACAAGAAGCCAGAGGAACCTCCACACCATGAGGGCCACCATTTTCAATATCCGGACCCACAGCTTGTCAGAGCTGAACCCAGCAGAAAAGCTGATCTTTCCCAGTTTACAGTTCATCAATACATCCATGAGATGAGAGGCATTCCTCCTGCACAGCAGAGCCTGGCAAGTTACCCGTGTTGTATGTGACATGCCAAGAACTAGTAACAATTACATAGCTCATTCCCAAGACCTGAAGGAATGGTTTGAGCCTCTTCATGTTCCTGGAACAAGCAGTTGCCCTTGGACTACACTAGCATGTGACAGGACTTATAGAAATGTTACTGGTGCTTGTGTGAGCAAATCGATGAACAACAGAAAGACAAGTGATACAAGTGATTTAAGACTAAGTTTCAATTTTAAAAATAATCACTAATCCCCCCATTTAAAATCACTGACAGTGACCAAACAACAAATTTTTTTTCTTAATAAAAACTATTTATATTCTTAAATAATTTTAGATTCTAAAAAATATTTTAAAATTATGTAAATAAAAATGTACAGAATAAAATCTTTCTCCTCTACTGAGTATTTGATATCTTGGTATCGCTCAACTATACTTGTAAAGTCATTTCAAAAAGTTTTATAACCTAAAAATATAATACAATTCCTGGTAGAAAAGACCTGAATATTTTCTTACTAAATCTACATATACCTACATAAACAATAATATTTTATAAATGCTACAATATTGTGATTAGTTATATTTTTCAGATTACATGCAATTATCTTAAAACTCAATAGCAAACATGAAGTAGACTTTTCAGAAATAATCTATTATATCTAAAGAACAGAAGAAATGCAAAAAATAAAAATACTTGGATTGAAATAAAACTTAGCCAGTCCCCAGCAATACATATGTTCCCTGAAACCACACCAGGACTAATCCTTGACTGCAGAGCCATGAATAAGCTCTGAGTACCACCAGAAGTGCACTCCCCACCTTACAAAAACAAGTGTGAAAAGTAATATTTCTTATCAATCTCTATTAAACACAGTACAAAGAATCCTCAATAGCATGAGACTAGTAATCTCATATAATCCAGCAATTCCATATCTTACCATTTACTCTAACAAACACTAAAACATAATTTGAAGATATATTCACACACATATTCATTGTAAACAAAGTATAAGAGTCAATACATAGTAAACAATCTAAGAGTTTAATGAATAAATGTATAAAAATGTTATATGTAGTACATACAAATGTACTACATTTGTAGGTAGTACATCATTTGTACTACATACAAATGATGGAGTACTATACAGCTCTAAGAAAATGTTATATCATGCAGGTCACAGAAAAGTGGGTAGAACTGAGGTATCATGCTAAACAAAATAACTTAGAGTGAAAAGTATAGACAGGAATGATGATATTCTCTATATAACACACCTCTGTGGTATATATAGATTTATAAACAAAGATTATATATAACAATAATAAACACTCACTTTGATTATCAATTGGTGGGGTTAGAAGTAGGAAGAGTAAAGAGGTGAACCATAAGTAACATAAGTTCATTGGTACAGAATACTGGGTACTTTGGTGGTGTGAGGTACAGCAACATATATCATAAATATTAAAATAATTATAACCATGCTATTTAAATTATATAAAAATATAAGACTATTTATAAAAAGTTTGGGAATAATGCAATCACAGAACCTTTGCATGCAATTCTGACCAAATATTGAAGGAAATGGTGTCTATATATATAAATTATTTCAAATAATATAAAAATTACTTTACTCATTTCATAAGAGTAAAATTGTTTCATAATATTCAGATTATAAATAAAAAGGAAAAAATCATAAATTTCACTTTTAAAAATTTAAAATTTATATGCACAAACTTTTAAATATTATAATATAGTGGGGCCGGGCGTGCCCGCGGGTGGGCGTTTGCCTGCGGCCGGCTGTGCCGGCCTGGGTTCGATCCCGCATCCCATGTGGGTCCCCGGCACCGCCAGGGTGGTTCCTGAGTGCAGAAGGGTAACCCTGGCGGCGGGTGTGAGAAAAAAAAGTGGAACAACTATAAAGCATAATGACATGTCATGGTCATTTATGCTAGTTACAATAAGACACTGAAATAATAAGTAATAAAAATATATAATATCACTCTTGGCCCAGAAGCTAGGGCACATCCTTACTAACTGTGAACCCTGGGTTTGATTTGTAGCACTATATGGTACCCTGTAGTACACCAAGTACCAAATGACCCTTTAATACCAAACTGGGAGAAGTCCCACCACAACACTATGTGTCAGCACAAGTAACATAAGGCTGCTATTAAAAAATTATAACAGCAAATCAATCAACACAAATAAATATAAGGCTGTTATAGAAAATTAAATATCTTAAAGATCCAATTGATAGACTAATTGATAAAAAGACTTAATATTACTGCAAAGATACTATATTAGTACAAGTAAATTTAACTACATTAATAACTAAGTAACAGAAGATCTGAAAAAAAATTATACTGATTTTAGTATATGTATTGAAAAGCAAAAGGACAAGAACAGCCAATGACAATACTAAAGTAGGATAGCATGAAAAATGTTCAGCATCAGGTCTAAATATTTTATTGCCAAGGTATTGTAACTTGTGCTCTTGCACAGCAATAAAAATATACAGTAGAAGATACAAAGAGCAAACTCAGGAACAGATACATATAAGTATAAAAACTTGATAAATTCAATGAATAAGACAAAAACGACAAGACAGTTTGTGACAAGACATACTAAAATTCCTTTAAATAGAAAAACGTGAATAAATAAATATAGTTTAGCTCAAAAACAAATTAAATTTATAAAAATAGCAAATTTGGGTTATAGATTTTTCTCTTTTGACTGTCTGAATATCAATTTTCAATATACCAGGTACAGTGAATCTCCACTTGACTTTTCGCTGTGTAAACGTAGTCTGAAAGACATTTTAAAGAAAGGAGGATGTTGTGAACAATTGACCTTTTCTCTGGAAAGGAAGTAGTGATATTTTCAAGCACTACAGTAACATCAAGCAGGTCATACAAAAATAAAGTCACCTTTTTATTGAAAAGAGTGGGAAAATTCATTTTCTTGTCTGGGTAATTGGAAGTCTTGTACAGAAAACAAAAAGCATCAAGCTTTTAAGGGAATTATTATGGTTGTTTCCTGAACTTTCAGTATTATATTACATATTAACATAGCATTATATAGAAAAACACATTTATCATTACAGGCATTGTGAATAACCTCCCTACCTTAGTCACAAATTCATCTGAACTTCTAGAGGTGATTCTCTTAGAACAAGTTCTGTCACACTTGTCACCTACCTTTATTATTAGCCTCATTATCTATTTTAAAAACCAAAGCTATCCTGAAACAGTTCATAATAACAAAGAATGATTTTTTTCTGCATCTCATAAACATTGTCTTGTCAAGGAGTGAAGATGCAAAACTGACCTTATCACGAGGCAAAATATAGTTCCAATTAAAATTGAACTGTAGAAGGGATGTTGGCGTGGCAACCTCAAACTCAAAGTGTAAGTCTCTTAGATAAGGAAATCTGCCATATACCATGGCATCTTTATTCTCACTCAGTGATTACAAAAATCAACAAAACATTGTCAGAAATCATTTCAGTTAGCATGGATACTACTGTTGAGATTAGGTTAATTAAACCAATAAATCCCAAGCATAAATAAAAATGGTATCTAGTAACATGAAAAAGAAATCAAAATACAAGAGAAAAAGTGCTGCCAAGAAGTTGTACAAAGTCATCACTGGCCTAATAGGATGGAAAAATCAACCTTTATTTATTTAATATTTTAGAAAAGAAAATAGACCAAGTGCCAGGTAAACATAAGCCTGTTAAATCTAGCATTTGCCAGAAGTGAGGCATTGGAAACAAATGCTTATCATCGACAAAGCAGATACACAGTATTCCTAGGTGAATAAGGTAGTTTTATTCTGACATACAGCCTAGCATCAACAAATAATGTTATGTCTTATTGGCAAGAGTTTTGTGTCTCAAAATTGAATGCTGTCTGTCAGTAACTGATCTGTACTAAGAACAGTGTATGAGGGATCTGGAGGCAGGAAGCATTAAAATTATGCTGCATCTAAGAAAAAGTAATGCTATTTTGAAGTGAAAAGTTACCTGAAAATGCACTTTGAAATCCCTAGGCATAGAAAAAAAATTTAATAAAAGGGAAGAAAAAAATACGAATGACAACTGCCAATGGAAATTAAAGAAAGAGAGTAGGAGCGGAATGGAGGATGGGAGGAACAGTTGATAATGTAGCAATTACTCTACTAGAGGAAAATACTTTATGTGACACAAAAAGGAGCCTTCATTATATTTATAAGTCACTGTGGAGTCAAAAGGCCATTCATATTGTGTCAAAATTTTAATCTCTTTCTAAAGATCTTAGTGGAAAGTGTTACTCTCAGTTTCCCTTTGAGTTTTTCTAAGCTTTGTTCAGGGTAATTGTGCACTTTGAGAGTAAGCAATAAAGGTTCAGTTTTTTTTAAACAATTATTTTGTCCACCATCACAGATCATGCAAAATAGTTTGTCCCTTGGCCAATATAACATATGTATATTTTTATTTACAGGCTTCTCAATGCAGGCTAAAGAACTATCACAAGAGTGGTAAAAATGGTCTTCATATATAAAACAGATACCTCTCCAGAAATCAGTTTTCTCATTATGTCTATTATTGATTCTAACCTTTGGAGAACCCATCTATTATTGTTCAAGCCCTGCTAAAAATGAGACACTTAGGGTCAGGGAAAAAAATACCTACCAGTAATGCTCAATCTTAGGGAATAATGATCTTCAGGATGCAATTAGCACAATCTTACCTGAGAGACTGAAAGAACCAAGAGAAAAGGGGAAAAGAATACTGAAATTCTAAGGATGACTTTTGGAATAATTTTCTGTTCCGGCCACATTTTACTCTAATGACCATGCTAATTTAGTCTTGATTAGCATGACCATGAAAAATAATTATCATTTACATGCAATTTTAATCTTAAAAGACTTTGCTAAAAATGTTCTTTCCTGCTACAGGACATGCAATATTGACTAGAGTAATGAATTCATTATGGTGTTTTTGAGTTTTTCCCTCCCTGAAATCCATAAATGTATATCTTATAACATATTCAAGTGCTAATATTAACATATATATTATATTAAATTTTAATGTGTCTTTTTAATAACTGATATTTTTATAATTTTGCTGATATCTGACTTTTGCTCTGGTATGTAAAGATACAATTCTGTGATACAGATATAATACATTTTATATAGAAATCATATTCAAACTGGTCATTATTTCAGGGTTATACCATTCTTTGATACCAAAATGACAGAAATCAACTCAACTTAAGTCTTTTTTTGTTTTGTTTTGTTTTTGCTTTTTGGGTCACACCCAGCGATGCTCAGGGAGTTACTCCTGGCTCTGCACTCAGGAGTTACTCCTGGCAGTGCTCAGGGGACCATATGGGATGCCAGGGATCGAACCCAGGCTGGCATAGGCCAGCCGCGTGCAAGGCAAACGCCCTACCTGCTGGGCTATTGCTCCGGCCCTCGACTTAAGTTTTTAATGATATTGTCTTAAAAATTTTAAGATGGTTGTTTGTACTAACCAAATAAACTAGATTGAGACACTTCTGTCTTCCAAAAAATGTGGTCATTTTTTAATCTCTTAGTATGCTACTACCAATAGATATGTCAAAATATAGTATCAGAATATTTTGAGATATGAAATATATGCAATGAAAATAGGGCATTAATTCAAAGAGAGAAACGATATCAGTTTTCAGGATTATATTTCAAAAGCTGTTCTTTGTGCAAACAAAAAATAAAACTACATAAATTCTTTGAGAGAAAAAGTCAACTAGCAAATATTTCCTCATCCTAATGAAGACATACGATAACTTCCCGCATCTGCAAACATAACATTTCTTCTTGACTGTATTTAAAGAAAATGTATAATATGAAGCATAATCTGGGCCTAAGGAGCTCAGGGGCTGTGTGGCTGTTTTCCAAGTCTAGGTTCAGGCATTCTGACACCAGCACCACCCCACATCATAAGTGTTTTCCTCAGAGGTCCTACCCTTGTGATTTGTGTTGCCCAAAGTATGATCTTCTGCACAGAGTGCCAGTGTTACAATGTGCTCAGATTCTTGTAAAGCAGGCGAGGTTGGAAATAGGCTACAACACTAAATGACTAGCTACAAGAGACAACAAAAAATGGTTGGTTATAGAAGAGATTTTATTTTAATGGTTGGAAAGAAAGAAAAAGGACAGAAGATTCTTATAGGATTCCAGAGAAAAAGAGGGTGCCTTCTCTTTTTTATGTCTTTTTTAATTAGGAGAATGGGGAGGCGCATTTTCTATTGTTTTTTTTAATTACTGTTAAAGGGAGCAAGAAGACAAGGAATAGCATGTTGATGTCTTTAGGTGATCAGTTGTGGGGCGGGCGGGGGGCCTTCCGAGGGTCCAGGCCCTGCTGAGCCCGCCTGAAGACCTTCACAAGCCGGAGGAAGGAAGGCCGGGTGTATCGAGGAGTGTCCCCGGACCCACTAAGGGCCGTCCCAGGCACTCCAGCTCCGGCGGGGCCTAGGGGTGGCCATGGGGGGGGGTTTGTGAGGGGTCGGGGTGGGGTTCTCCCTTTTTTTCGTTTGGGGGGTTGGTTTTTTTTTTCCCCTCACAAAACTCAATTTATATGCGTGTTGAAATTCTTTTGCGAAAGAATTGAAGCTAGGCTGGGACTCTGGGGGGTCGGGGGGGGTCTTTAAGTTTTCCATACTGGGATTTCTTATCTTCAAAGGTGGGTAATTCCTTTTTTGTAGAGTTATTGTTTTTTTCTGATCTGACCTTGCCCTAATTGCCCCTGGACCTGTGTCACTAAACATTTGCAAAGAAGGTGACTGCTGGACATAAGAATAGCAAGTAGTGGGTAGGGAAAGGGGAAAAACATGGTTGTAGAAAGTCCTTTTCAAGCTCTTCCAGGAAATAGAAGAAAAATAAACACTCCCAAACAGCTTCTATGAGGCATATATCACCCTGATACCCAAAGCAGGGGAGAGACAACAAAAAGAAAGAAAACTACAGAGATCCCCACGTTCTTCCCACCAGGTGCGCTCCCGCAGCGGGCAGCCCCTGAGCCATTCTCGGTCCAGGAGAAAGGCTCCAGCTTTGAGGAGGGGACCAAGCCCCCACTCAGCGTCCTCGGACCTTCCCTGCACGACCCCACCCCGACCCCCTGACTCCGGAAACATCCACCGACACCCCAAAATTCAAAACCGAGCGGATCCGCGTGAACCATTGTCTATCTACCTGAGATACCACTGAGCATTGGCCCCTACACTCTTTTGCTATATGTCCCTAGCTGCAAAGTAATTCAGGCACCTACTAACTCTATTGACTAGTTACCCAGAACACACACTTTCAACCTACTATAGCCATTATGGTAAAGCAGCGCAGAAGTCCTTCAAGCTCTACTATTGAAGTTACTAATACAGATGAGTCCAGCAATAACGATGAGCTATATAACCTCTCTGAAAAGGAATTTCGTAAGCAACTGTTAAAGATGTACAAGGAAATAAAAGAAACAATGGAATACAACCGTCAATAAAATACAGGAGGAAATGAGAGCAGAATTGAGTACATTTCAGACCAAAGTACAAGCAGAATTGACAGATATTAAAAATGAGGTAAGTGAACTGAAAAACACAGGAGAAGGCCTCCAAAGCAGAGTAACAGCTACTGAAGAAAGAATTAGTGATCTCGAAGACGAGGTTCAGAGACTCTGTAGACAACACCAGAAGATGGAAAAAAAGACTCCAAATCAATGAACAGACTACCAGAGAAAATCAGGATGAAGACAAAAGGAACAACATATGCATCATTGGGGTCCCAGAAGGGCAAGAAGAAAACCCTGATGAAGAAGAAACTGTCAAAGCCATCATCGCTGACAAGTTCCCCGAACTGAAGAAAGCATGCACCCAGATACAGGAGGTCCATAGGATACCAGCTAAAAGAAACCCCAATAAGAATACTCCAAGACACATCCTTATCAAAATGACAAAAACGATAGACAGAGATAGAATACTGAAAGCAGCAAGATCAAAGAAGGAAATCACATACAAAAGGAGCATCCCTGAGATTTACAGCAGATTTCTCAGATGAAACACTCCAAGCCCAAAAACAATGGTGGGATATTGTGAAAAGATTCAATGAATTTTAGGCCTCACCAGGAATTCTTTACCCAGCTAGACTTACTTTCAGATGCGAAGGAAAGATACACAACTTCATGGATAAACAACAACTCAAGAAATTCATAGACTCAAAACCAACTCTAAAAGAAGGATTGAAGGGTCTATTATAAAATAAGACAACCCAAAACCACAAGTTTAAACAGAAAGATGGAAGAAAGAGAGCTGGTTGATATATCCACTGGCAAGACTTGTAAGGACAGGGAAAGAGAGAACCCAAATAAACAGAATCAGAAATGAAAATGGTGACATCACAACAGAAAAAACAGAAATCCTAAAGATCATCAGAGGTTACTTTGAGAACCTGCA
>JAJIBD010023227.1:0-99465 GCA_021461705.1 Cryptotis parvus | reverse complement strand
ACTTTCTATCTACCTGAGATACCACTGAGCATTGGCCCTACACTCTTTGCTATATATCCCTAGCTGCAAAGTAATTCCAGGCACCTACTAACTCTATTGACTAGTTACCCAGAACACACACTTTCAACCTACTATAGCCATTATGGTAAAGCAGCGCAGAAGTCCTTCAAGCTCTACGATTAGTTACTAATACAGATGAGTCCAGCAATAACGATGAGCTATATAACCTCTCTGAAAAGGAATTTCGTAGCAACTGTTAAAGATGTACAAGGAAATAAAAGAAACAATGGAATACAACGTCAATAAAATACAGGAGGAAATGAGAGCAGAATTGAGTACATTTCAGGACCAAAGTACAAGCAGAATTGACAGATATTAAAAATGAGGTAAGTGAACTGAAAAACACAGGAGAAGGCCTCCAAAGCAGAGTAACAGCTACTGAAGAAAAGAATTAGTGATCTCGAAGACGAGGTTCAGAGACTCTGTAGACAACACCAGAAGATGGAAAAAAGACTCCAAATCAATGAACAGACTACCAGAGAAAATCAGGATGAAGACAAAAGGAACAACATATGCATCATTGGAGTCCCAGAAGGGCAAGAAGAAAACCCTGATGAAGAAGAAACTGTCAAAGCCATCATCGCTGACAAGTTCCCGAACTGAAGAAAGCATTCACCCAGATACAGGAGGTCCATAGGATACCAGCTAAAAAAACCCCAATAAGAATACTCCAAGACACATCCTTATCAAAATGACAAAAACGATAGACAGAGATAGAATACTGAAAGCAGCAAGATCAAAGAAGGAAATCACATACAAAGGAGCATCCCTGAGATTTACAGCAGATTTCTCAGATGAAACACTCCAAGCCCAAAAACAATGGTGGGATATTGTGAAAAGACTCAATGAACTCTAGGCCTCACCAAGAATTCTTTACCAGCTAGACTTACTTTCAGATGAAGGAAAGATACACAACTTCATGGATAAACAACAACTCAAGAAATTCATAGACTCAAAACCAACTCCTAAAAGAAGGATTGAAGGGTCTATTGTAAAATAAGACAACCAAAAACCACAAGAACGTTAAACAGAAAGATGGAAGAAAGAGAGCTGGTTGATATATCCACTGGCAAGACGTGTAAGGACAGGGAAAGAGAGAACCCAAATAAACAGAATCAGAAATGAAAATGGTGACATCACAACAGAAAAAACAGAAATCCTAAAGATCATCAGAGGTTACTTTGAGAACCTGTATGCCACAAAACATGAAAGCCTAGAAGAAATGGATAAATTCCTGAAGTCTATAACCCTCCCACAATCGAAACAAGAAGACCTCCGATACCTAAATAAGCCCATCGCCATCGGGGAAATAGAAACAGTAATTAAAAGTCTGCCCAAACACAAAAGCCGGCCCCCTTTAAGGAGGACCTACTGCCAGTCCTGTTCAAGCTCTTCCAGGAAAGAGAAGAAACAGAAACACTCCCAAACAGCTTTTACGAGGCACATATCACCCTGATACCCAAAGCAGGGAGAGACAATACAAAGAAGGAAAATTACAGACCAATCTCCTTGATGAACACAGATGCTAAGATCTTAAACAAAATACTAGCAAACAGAATCCAAAGACTCATCAAATTTGCCTATAAATGGATGGACATGGAGAAGATTATGTTGAGTGAAATTATCCAGAAGGAGAGAGACAGATAACAGAATGACTGCATTTATCTGCATAGCATAAATATATATGTACATATTATGATACCAATATCCAAGGTCAAGTGAAACATATATCAGGAGGTCTTGTCAAATGTGGAAATTACAAACGGGAGTCGGGCGGGCGAACAGTGTGTTGCGGGGGTCTTGCACCGCAGAGCATGGGCACCTGACAACCCTTTAATGTATGTTCTGTAATCCATAGACTGGAGGGGAAGGAAAAGAGAAAGAGAGAGAAATGGAAAGAAATAAAGAACCTGCCATGGAGGAGGGCTGGGGGAGGGGGAGAGAACTGGGGACGTTGGTGGTGGGAGATGGGCACTGGTGGAGGGATGGGTGCTGGAACACTGTATGACCAAAACCCAAATATGAACTTTTTAATTGTATATCTTTGTAATTGTGAAAATGAAAAATTCTTTTAAAAAAAAGCAAAAACAAACAAACAACCCCCCAAAAAAAAAAAGACTCATAAAAAAGATCATACATCATGACCAATAGGATTCATCCCGGGAATGCAAGGATGGTTCAACATTCGCAAATCAATCAACATAATACATCACATCAATAAGAGAAAAAATAAAAACCATGTGGTCCTATCGATAGATGCAGAAAAAGCATTTGACAAGATCCAGCACCCATTCATGATTAAAACCCTCCAGAAAATGGGAATTGAAGGAAGCTTCCTCAAGATAGTCAAAGCCATCTACCAAAAACCCACAGCAAGTATCATTCTCAATGGGGGAAAAATTGAAAGCCTTCACCTTAAGATCAGGAACACGACAAGGTTGCCCTCTCTCCTCTCTTTTATTCAATATAGTACTGGAAGTACTCACCATAGCAATCAGAGAAGAAAAGGACATTAAGGGCACCAAGATAGGCAAGAAAGAAATCAAGCTATCATTATTTGCAGATGACATGATATTATACCTAGAGAACCCTAAACTCTCTGCCCAAAAACTCTTAGAAACAATAGATATGCATAGTAGAGTGGCAGGGTACAAAATCAATACCCAAAAAGTCTGTGGCTTTCCTATACACAAACAATGAAAGAGAAGAAAGGGATATTAAGAAATTGATTCCATTCACAATTGTGCCACAGAAAATCAAATACATAGGAATCAGCTTAACCAAGTGTGTAAAGGACCTATACAAAGAGAACTACAAGACACTGCTTCAAGAAATAAAAGAGGACACAAGGAAATGGAAACACATCCCTGCACATGGATGGGGAGAATTAACATTGTCAAGATGGTAATACTCCCTAGAGCTTTGTACAGATTCAATGCGGTTCCTATAAGGATTCCCATCACATTCTTTAAAGAAATTGACCAAACACTCCTGAAATTCGTATGGAATAATAAACCCCCACGGATAGCTAAAGCAATCCTTGGGAAGAAGAAGATGGGAGGCATCACCTTTCCCAACCTCAAACTGTACTACAAAGCAGCAGTAATTAAAACAGCATGGT
Source organism: Cryptotis parvus (assembly GCA_021461705.1). Taxonomy (NCBI): domain Eukaryota; kingdom Metazoa; phylum Chordata; class Mammalia; order Eulipotyphla; family Soricidae; genus Cryptotis; species Cryptotis parvus. The sequence continues at coordinate 96,284 of JAJIBD010023227.1, read as the reverse complement.
ACTGGAATAAAAACAGACCTATGGACCTATGGAATAGAGTTGAGTATCCTGACACCCACCCTCAAAGACATGATCAGTTAATCTTTGATAAAGGTGCAAAGAGTCCAAACTGGAGTAAGGGAAAGCCTCTTCAACAAGTGGTGCTGGGAAAACTGGACAGCTACATGTAAAAAAATGAATTTGAACCTGTGTCTAACACCTTGCACAAAAATCAGATCAAAATGGACTAAAGATCTCAATATCAGACCTGATTCCATAAAGTACGTTGAAGAAAATATAGGAAAAACCCTCCACGATATTGAAGCTAAAGACATCTTCAAAGATGAAACGCCATTAACAAAGCAACTAGAAGAAAATATAAACATATGGGACTACATGAAACTGAAGAGCTTCTGCACCTCGAAAAGAAACAGTGACCAAGATAGAAAGACAGTCGACAGAATGGGAAAGAATATTCAGCCAATATCCATCTGATAAGGGGTTAATATCCAGGATATATCAGGCACTGGTACAGCTATATAAGAAAAAAAACAGCCAACCCCCATTAGAAAATGGGGAGAAGAGATGAACAGAAACTTTGACAAGGAAGAAATTCGAAATGGCCAAAAGGCATATGAATAATTGCTCATCATCACTAATCATCAGAGAGATGCAAATCAAAACAACAATGAGATATAACCTCACACCACAGAGAATGGCCCATATCCAAAAGGGTAAAAGCAACAAGTGCTGGCGTGGATGCGGGGAAAAGGGGACTCTCATACACTGTTGGTGGGAATGTCGACTTGTACAACCTTTCTGGAAAACAATATGGACATTCCTCCAAAGACTAGAAATTGAGCTCCCTTTTGACCCAGCCATACCACTCCTGGGTATATACCCTGGGAAGCCAAAAACACACAGCTGAAACACAATCCGCACTTTTATTTTCATAGCAGCACTATTCACAATAGCCAGAACCTGGAAACAACCAGTATGCCCGAGAACTGATGACTGGATAAAGAAACTGTGGTACATCTACACAATGGAATACTCTGCAGCTGTAAGGAAAAATGAAGTTATGAAATTTTCCTATAAATGGATGGACATGGAAAGAATCATTTTGAGTGAAATTAGTCAGAAGGAAAGAGAGAGACATGGAATGACTGCATTTATTTGCATGACATAAATATACCAGGTGATCTTACCAAAGGTGGTAATTGCCACAAGCGCGTGAGAGTCAGAGGTTAGGTAAGATAGAGAAGGGAACATGTGTGAATAAATGTCAAAAGGTCTGATACCAACATAGAACTGAGCATTAAATACAGACAAAAAATGCAAATGATGGCTTCTAAATGTAATGTAGTGCAACCCACAATGTGTAGGAGAAGGAGGAGAGAGAGAGGGAGAGAGAGAGGAGGAGATAAAGAACCTGCCATTTAGGCAGGATGTGGGAGGGGGAGGGAATTGGGGACATGGGTGGTGGGTGATGGGCACTGGTGGAGGGCAGAGTGCTGGAACACTGTGTGAGCCGAAACCTCCAAGCGTGAACAACGTTGTAATTGTATATCTCAAGGTGGTATAATAAAATGTTAAAAAAAAAAGAAAGAAAACTATAGACCAATATCCCTGATGAACAGAGATGCTAAGATCTTCAACAAAATACTAGAAAACAGAATCCAAAGACTCATGAAGAAGATTATACATCATGACCAAATAGGATTCATCCCAGGAATGTAAGGATGGTTCAACATTCGCAAGTCAATGAACATAATACATCATATCAATAAGAGAAAAAATAAAATCCATATGATTCTATCAATAGACGCAGAGAAAGCATTTGACAAGCTCCAGCACCTGTTCATGATTAAAACCCTCCAGAACATGGGAATTGAAGGGACTTTCCTCAAGATAGTTATAGCCATCTACCAAAAGCCCACAGCGAGCATCACCTAAATGGGGAAAAATTGAAAGCCTTCCCCCTGAGATCAAGACAAGGTTGCCCACTCTCACCTCTTTTATTCACTATACTACTGGAATTACTTGCCATGGCAATCAGAGAAGTAAAGGACATCAAGGGCATCCAGATAGTCAAGGAAGAAGTCAAGCATTATTCGCAGATGACATGATATTATACCTAGAGAACCCTAAACTCAATAACCAAAAAACTCCTAGATACAATAGACACATATAGTAGAGTGGCAGGATACAAAATCAACACCCAAAATTTGGTGTCTTTCCTATATACAAATAATGAAAGAGAAGAAAGGGGTATTAAGGAAAGGATTCCATTCAAAATTGTGCCACAGAAAATCAAATACCTAGGAATCAACTAAACCACATGTGTAAAGGACCTGTATAAAGAAAACTACAAGACACTGCTCCAAGAGATAAAAGAGGACACAAGGAAATGGAAACATATTCCCTGCTCATGGATAGGGAGAATCAACATTGTCAAAATGGTAATACTCCTAGAGCTCTGTACAGATTCAATGCAGTCCCTATAAGGATATCCATGACATACTTCAAAGCAATTGACCAAATGCTCCTGAAATTTGTATGAAACAATAAACCCCAAGGATAGCTAAAGCAATCCTTGGGAAATGAAGATGGGAGGCATCACCTTTCCCAACTTCAAACTGTACTACAAGGCAGTAGTAATGAAAACAGCACGGTATTGGAATAAAAACAGACCTGTGGACCTATGGAATAGAATTCAGTATCCTGACAACCAACCTCAAACACATGATCATTTAATATTTGATAAAGGTGCAAAGAGTCCAAAATGGAGTACGGAAAGCCTCTTCAACAACTGGTGTTGGGAAAACTGGGCAGCGACAGGTAAAAAAAAAAATGAATTTGAACATGCATCTAACACCATGCACAAAAAATCAGATCAAAATGGATTAAAGATCACAATATCAGACTTGAGTCCATAAAGTACATTGAAGAAAATATAGGAAAAACCCTGCACGACATTGAAGCTAAAGGCATCTTCAAAGGTGAAACATCACTAACAAAGCAACTAGAAGAAAAGATAAACATATGGGACTACATGAAACTAAAAAGCTTCTACACCTCAAAAGAAACAGTGACTAAGATACAAAAGATAGTCCACAGAATGGGGAAGAATATTTATCGAATACCCAGCTGATAAGGGGTTAATATCCAGGATATATCAGGCACTTGTAGAACTTTACAAGAAGAAAACAAACAACCCCATCAAAAAAATGGGGAGAAGAAATGAACAGAAACTTCAGCAAGAAAGAAATTCGAAGTGGCAAAAAAAACATGAAAAAAATGCTCATCATCACTAATCATCAGAGAGATGCAAATCAAAACAACAATGAGATATCATATTACACCACAGAGACTGGCACATATTCAAAAGAGCAAGAACAACAAGTGCTGGTGTGGACTTGGGGCAAAGGGAATACTCATCCATTGTTGGTGGGAATGTCGGCTGGCCCAGCCTTTCTGGAAAAACAATATGGACATTCCTCCAAAGACTAGAAATTGAACTCCCATCTGACCCAGCCATACCACTCCTGGGAATATACTCTGGGAAGCCAAAAAATATTCAGCAGAAACACCATCCCTACTTTTATGTTCATAGCAGCATTATTCACAATAACCAGAATAAGGAAACAACCAGAGTGCCCGAGAATCGATCTGGATAAAGAAGCTTTGGTAGATCTACACAATTAAAAAGTTCATGTTTAGGGTTTTGATCATACAGTGTTTCAGCACCCGTCCCTCCACCAGTGCCCATCTCCCACCAACAACATCCCGGTTCCCTCCCCCTTCCCCAGCCCCTGCTCCATGGCAGGTTCTTTATTTCTTTCCCTTTCTCTCTCTTTTCTCTTTTCCTTCCCTTCCAGACTATGGATTACAGAACATACATTAAAAGGTTGTCATGTGTATCCTTTTGCCTCTATTTAATGCTCAGTTCTAGGTTGGCATTAGTACCCTCGACTATTATTAGCACCCTGTTCCATTTTCTGTCTTACCTAAACTCTGACTCCCACACGTTTGTGATAATTTCCACCTTTGACAAGACCTCCTGATATATGTTTCACTTGACCTTGGATATTGGTATCATAATGTGTACATATATATTTATGCCATGCAAATAAATGCAGTCATTCTGTATCTGTCTCTCTCCTTCTGGCTAATTTCGCTCAACATAATCTTCTCCATGTCCATCCATTTATAGGCAAATTTTATAACTTCATTTTTCCTAACAGCTGCATAGGATTCCATTGTGTAGATGTACCAAAGCTTCTTTATCCAGTCATCGATTTTCGGGCACTCTGGTTGCTTCCAGATTCTGGCTATTGAGAATAATGCTGCTATGAACATAAAAGTAGGGATGGTGTTTCCGCTGCGTATTTTTGGTTTCCCAGAGTAGATTCCCAGGAGTGGTATGGCTGGGTCAAATGGGAGTTCAATTTCTAGTCTTTGGAGGAAAGTCCATATTGTTTTCCAGAAAGGCTGTACCAGCCGGCATTCCCACCAACAATGGATGAGTGTCCCCTTTTCCCACATCCACGCCAGCACTTGTTGTTCTTGCTCTTTAGAATATGCGCCAGTCTCTGTGGTGTAAAGTGGTATCTCATTGTTGTTTTGATTTGCATCTCTCTGATGACCAGTGATGATGAGCATTTTTTCATATGTTTTTTGGCCATTCGAATTTCTTCCTTGCTGAAGTTTCTGTTCATTTCTTCTCCCCATTTTTTGATGGGGTTGTTTGTTTTCTTCTTGTAAAGTTCTACCAGTGCCTGATATATCCTGGATATTAACCCCTTATCAGATGGGTATTGGGTGAATATTCTTTCCCATTCTGTGGACTGCTTTTGTATCTTAGTCACTGTTTCTTTTGAGGAGTCACTGCCTTTTTTGCATTGTGAAGTTTCCCAGTATACTAAAAGCCACCATTATTGTATGGTAAGTATTAGTTGAGATATTATGCGAATCTCATTGTTTGTGCCTGTTCAGTAGGGCAATTATTGCTGTCAAAAATTTATTGGATAGAAATTTGAGGAGTTGGACTTTTCCATTCTGGAGAAGTCTATGTTTCATCATTCTCTAAGTAAATTTCTGTCAATAAAACTTTTTCTTCATACACACACGCACACACACACACACACAACTGGTAAGATGTGATGATGAAAGAAATCAGCTTTCTGTTTATTCACTAACATAGTTCTCATTATGTTAGTTCTCATTGTGTTAGCCTCCAACACTGACAGTCTAGATAGTTCCTGAATTCTGATAATATAATTTAATTCTAGTCCTTTAGTCCCCAAGGCTGGTACTGATTTCTTCATATTGCTAATCTCTGTATTGTCTTGCTGTGTTCAATGTGTTTCTTTTTTTCATATTTCCATTATTCGTGTGATACCAATTATTATTTTGTATTGGATATTCCTTCAAAAACATGCTGTTTATTTTCTTGGATGGACTCTGAAAGATAAAACAGTAAAGCAGGAGTGTTAATTCACTTTACTTTAGGACTATTAAAAATATACAGCAGGGGACACAAGAGATAGTATGGGGCTAAGGTGCTTGCCTTGCATCAGATAAATGCGGGTTCATCTCTAGCACCTCCAAAGTGACCATGGACTACAGAAATAGGAGTAAACCCTAGGCACTTTTGGTGCGTCTCCAAAACTATATATATATATATATATATATATATATATATATATATATATATATAAAACAATGGACTTCATTTCCAATGAATGGAGATGTTACTGGTGCCCACTTGAGCAAATCGATGAACAATGGGAAGACAAGTGAATATATATGTGTGTGTGTGTGTGTGTGTGTGTAGAGTCTAAAAACTTGAGTTTCTAAAAACTTGTCTATGACATTGAAGATTGCCTGTGCTTTGCAATAATCATGGACAATAGTACTGAATTCTGATAATGTATATAATATATATAGTCTGATATTATATATATATATATATATATATATATAGTCCTGGATTATTGCAAAGCACAGACAATCTTCAATGTCATAGACAAGTTTTTAGAAACTGGAACTTTAAGCAAAATGACCTACCTACAAGTAAAATGTTTTGTTCATTGTTGAACTGGATTGTTTTTCTCTCATTATCCTTAAAATGAAATGACATAGAAAAACAACAAGATTATTAGAGGACCAATTTAATAGACATAAAATGGTAATGTTAACTTCCTGTATTTGCAATTACTATTCCCATAAGATTGAACTTCATTCTTTTCTTCCTTCTCCCTTCCTTTTTCTCCCTTCCTCTCCTTCCTCATCTTCTCTCTCTCCTTCTATCTCAGCTTTCCTCTCCAAAAGAAAATTTAGACAGTTTAATAAAGATAACAAGCCCATGGAACAAACACACAACTTAAAAAAAAAACTTGTCAGTCTCATCAGTTGCTGTTCTAGATACTATATGTCCAAAGATAACTACTACACTAATTTCTAAAACCTATATTCCTTTAGAATGGTCATATCTTTCTCTATATAGACGTGCAATCATATAGTCTGAAGTCCATTCTTTCTGGTCTCTTTTGCCAAGTGCTTTTAGAATACATTCACATTACTAAGTATCATAATGGTTTTATATATTTATTGCAACTTTAAATTTAATTGCATTAATATATAACAATATATTTATTAATTCTATTATTAATGGACATAATAGAGGTTTCATAGTTGGAACTGCTAACTGGTATATATACAGTGAAATTCCTGCATTATCTTACATTTCTTATGATGAGTACTTGCATTTTTTGCTTAGTATTTTTTATAGCTAGGGGTGATAGTCATATCATTAGCTATTATAATTCTATATTTTGTTGGATATTTTCAAGTAATTTAGCATAACATACTCATTATTTTTACACTTAAAGGGATATTTTGTTGTTTCTTATTTGAAGCTATTACATAGTCCTTTAACACTATTTTATATTTATTATGGTGTACATAGATACAAATTTGTGTTATATATCACTAAAATTGTAGATCATATAGTACAGTTTTGTTATTTTTGTATAAATATTATAAATTGTTAATAAATAGTATGCTATTTAATATAGAATAAATAGCATACTATTAATAAATAGCATACTATTTATTCTATTGACAAATGCTGGCTGACTTTGTCGGAGAATGTGGAAAGAGAGGTCTACAGCTGAATCTCAACAAAACTATGTTCATGAGAAATGAACTAGTTCCAAAGGTCCCATTCACTCTCAATATAACAAACATCTCTGAATGCAGCAGTTATGTGTACCTAGGTTGAGAAGTCAATATGATGAACGACCTAAAACCTGAGCTGCGTAAGAGGAAGAGAGGTGGCATGGAATGCCTTCAAAAGCACTAAAGAAATAGCTAAAAAGACAAAGAACCTCTGGCTCTGGGCACATCTCTTCAACTCCACCATACTGCCTGCATTAACATACGCTTCAGAGACCTGGGCCCTATGAAAGCAGGATGAGAATGCTATTCGGGTCTCCCAAAGAGGAATTGAAAGAGCTATGCTTGAAATATCACACCTACTCAAGTGAGAGAAGGAATCCAGAGTTCCAATCTCCATCACTGTTCCAAGTCTGGGACGCTGTCTCCTTTGCCAAAGCATCAAAAATCAGATGGGCTGGACTGTAGTGAGATTGGGAGACGACCGTTGGACTAGAGCCGTTACCGACTGGATCCCACAGGATGTCAAAAGATCACTTAGCTGCCCAGCTACAAGATGGTCAGACTTTTTCGTCAAGACCCTGAATGAGTGGTTTGAGGCTCTTTGTTTTCCTGAAGCAACCAGATGCTATTGGGCTACACTGGCACGTGATAGGGTCAAATGGAAATGCTACTGGCACCCACTCAAGCAAATCTACGAATAACGGGATGTCAAGTGATTAATTAAAATAGTATTCTATTGTGTATATTAGTGATCCATTCTAATTTATCCACTCTATCTGCACCTCCTTTTTTCCATTCCTCTGTCCACAAGCACTTTGGTTATTTTCAACTGTAGGTTATTATAAATGATGCTGCATAGAACACGGACTGCAGCTTTCTGCATTAGTGCTTTTGTGTTCTTAATTTTCTTTTTATTTTTGGTTTGGTTAGGTTTTAAGGTGCACCTAGTGTTGCTTGGGGACTACCCCAGGCTTTGTGCTCTGGGGTACCTTTCAGGAGCATGATAGGGACAATGTGATGCCAGGAATGGAAACTGGGCCTCTCCCACGGAAAGCATTTTTATATTCATGAACCTACTATATTTCTTCTGTCCTTTGTTGTTGTTTGCTGATTGTTTATTGTTACTCAGGACTTACTTCTGACTTATAAAGTATTTCGCTATTTTCTCACTGAATGAAATGTCACTGGAGGTTAAGTATCTTCTATTTGACTTCAACAGTAATGCCTGACAAAGTTACATAAACTCCTTATCATGAATGTCTTCTACAGTGTCTGAATGAATAATACCAGTCTCTTATAACAGGATTTTTTCCTTCTTGTAGTTGTCAGTTTCTCCTGATTTAAAATGGCTTCGCTAAATATATGACAAACAATATTTTACATATACATTATTAGCAAAATATAACGGCCACATCTATTTACAAATCAATTTAATTCAAGAGGCTAACAAAAACATTCTACACAGAAAAAAAACAGAAAATATCAAAATATATCAATAAAATGTCAATCTATGGAAAAGGAGAAAATACTTTCAAATGACAGCATTGTTATTGAATTAATATATTATTTTCACAGAAAACATCTTACTCCTGAAATAATTATGGGGTCCCTCAAGAGACAGAAAGACTACTCCTCGTAGTACTCAGTCAACCGCATGGGTCCTAGGATGCACTGTTGCAAAGGGCCCTTCAGTGTTGTGGCTCCTGGGTTATAGCTGGCGATACTCAGGGGGAATATACCAGGGTTACAAGTAAGGAACTTGACTAAAATGCTACCTCCTACACCAAATTCGTATAAATTAATAGAAGTAAATTCTAATTTTAAAATATAGGCACAGTATCTATTGATAATTTTGCAAAGAATCAAAAGTTGAAATGCATAAACAAATGCTCAATGTAATAATTAGAAATGCAAATTAACTTTCAATGAAATTGTATATATATCACATATATCTCATTGTATATATCTCAATATAATAAAATGGTTATTATCAGAATTAAGATAAATGGCAAATATTGGAAAAGGTGTAGAAACAAAACAGAAAAATATTGCACCTTGCTGGACAGAAAATAAACTGTTTAAGCTACTAGAGAAAACAATTCATAATAGCTAGAATCTGGAAACAACCTAAGTGCCCGAGAATAGAGGACTAGCTAAAGAAACTGTGGTACATCTACACGATGGAATACTATGCGGCTGTCAGAAAAGACAAAATTATGAAATTTACCTGCAAATGGATGGACATGGAGACTATCATGCTGAGTGAAATTAGTCAGAAGGAAAAATACAGATATAGAATGACTGCATTCATTAATGTGATATAAATATATACCAGTGTTTTACTAAATGTGGGAAATGTTAATGTCAGACTAGAACTCACTATTGAATATACATAAAGAGACTTAAATGATAGCCCTAAATATCTGCACGGCTAGCAGCAATGTGTAAAAGAAGAGGGTGAGAGATGCAGAGACAGAGAGAGAAAGAGAGGAAAAGGGGGTACCTGCTATGGAGGCAGCCTGGGGGGTGGGTGAGAGGGGGTGTGGGTATACTGGTGGTGGGAATGGGGCATTGGTGGAGGGTGGGTGCTGGAATACTGTAATATCAAGAACCAATTATGAAACCCTTTGTAATTGTATGTTTCACTGTGGTATAATAAAATTTTTAAATGCCACTAGAGAAAACAAAACAGAGATTTCTAGAGAAATTAAACAGAACTACTATATGTCTCTAAAAATTCTACCATTGCATATTTATACAAAGAAAATCAAGTTTCTATCTTGAAAAGATCTCTCCACCCCACCATTAATATCAGCATTATTTTCAATATCTCAAGTGTAGAAAAAGCTTGTGAATGCATTGTTAGATGAATGGATAAAGAAAATACATTATTGACTATGGAACATGGTTCAATGATAAACAGGATGAAAATCCTGCCATTTATGACAATATAGATGGGCTAATCCATAGCACAGCAATCATATTTAACAATAATAAATTTATGTTCTAAGGATTCTTTTATTAAAAGATAACATTACATGATAAAAAATTGTAACTAGTTAGTACCAGACAGTACAGATGCTAAGGCATTTTCCTTATATGTTATTAACCAGGATTTAATTCCTTGTACCACATAAGGTTCCCTAAGCCCCACCAGGAGTGATCCCTGAGCATAAACCTGGCAATTATTTTAAAAGACATACAGCCCAAGTCTTTCTTTTATATTCCAAAGAAAAACAATACTTTCAATTCTATATAATAACTCAAAAATAATTAGGAAAAAAGGTGACTTTGAATGAAGAAACATATCCTTTGTTGCTTGGTATCCTATAACATTTGTGTGTGGCTTTGCAGTGAATCATAAAATTAAAACTCTAAAGATAAATATTTTTTCATCATGTCAAATTAATGTTGCATTATATCTTTCCTGGAACTTTCAGTGTATAAAATAATTGTGCTAAAATTATCTGTCATAGTGAATCATTAAAATTAGAAAAGTCATCTAAATTTCAAGTAAATTCTTATCAAAATGTATCAAATTATTATCAAAATTATTAAATTACATAATTTAATTAGTAAAAATTAACAAATTATTATCAAAATGTATCAAAATTCAACTTATATAATATCAGTTTGAACAAATATGATATAATTAATGTGCCATGTCATTTGACTAAGAGCTGTTTTAAAAGAAAAAATATTTTAAGATATGCCCCAATTCCAGACATTGAATTCAAATGTCACCTCAGAATATATAATGTTTGATCACATTTACTCACATCCCAATTAAAATAATAGGAAAGCAAAAAAAAGACAATAATCAAAAAAATTAGTCAATATTGAATTAGCCAAGGCAAAAGTCTATTTTTAATATATGGAAAATTTTAGTACCTTCTTAGTATTTATCAAAATCCAGATATATTTTCAGTACTAACTGACTTTTTATGACTTTTTTCTATTTACAAAAATAAAAGAAATGCTTCAAATATTTTTTGAAACTAGCTATTTTTTTCAAAAGTTTGGTGAAAAAGTATACTTCAAAACACATTTGGAATAAAAATGGTTAAAATGTTTTAAGGGATGCATATATGTCATTATAAAGAGAAAAAACATGTGGTCAGCATTTGCTTGAGTAGTGAACAGTACTGAAAATTTAAAAATTGAACATAATGTAGGTGTGAAAAAAATATCATTATCAAGTCAGAGACTATCTAAGATGTGTGGAGGGATGTGATGACTCATGGAATTAATAACATGTTCCTAACAGCAAATAATACAGCAATAAATTACATTTTTATATCTTTTATTATCCTAGTTAAACCATTCAACATTCCTGGGTGATGAATCAGTGCATTTGTCTATAGTTTATACAGGAAAAAAGAAACAGTAATTTCAGGAGACCAGAGATATAATGATAAGATTAACACAAAAGTTTGTGAAATGTTTTGTTTGGTTTCGCTAAGCCCGAGCACTGCCACACCAAGCAGTGTTCAGTGCTCATTCCTCACTCTGTGCTCAGGAATCACTTATTCCTTGCAGAGCTCAGGGTACCATAGGTGGGGCCAGGGATGGAACCTCTGTCAGACTTGTGCAGAGCAAGCACAGTAGCTGCTACACTGTTTCTCTTGGCCCAAAAGTATGTGACATCTATCTGAATTTGGTTCACTATGACACTAGGGTGATATTAATCAGACTGTTGCAACTAAACTGCAGCTAAATAAAGCCACAGTTTATCAAATTATAATGGTGGAAAGATACATTTAATCAATCAAATACAAGAAATAAGCATTTGAGTTGTGATTCACAAATAAAGCAAAACCAATAAAGGTTCAATAGTGAAGACATAATAAGAGACATCTGCATTTGATATGAATTATTGCAGTCAAAATAAGACTAGCAGGAACCTCATAGCTTCTGAGAACATAATACTATGATAGAGATTTTAAAAAAGAATTAATTCCGATTTTCTAATGTAACTAGGCATCTTTCAATTTCAAGCTCTGAAATTATGAGTTTTAATAAGACCGATAAAGAAATATGAGTAAGAAAGTCAATTGCATTAGTATTGGGATTAATAAGGCTGGAAAAATGGTACAGCATGTAGGGCACTTGACTTGCAAATGGTAGCCCCAGGTTCAATCTCTGGCACCCCATGTGGTTCCCATAATTATTAGTAGTGACTAGAAAAATAAAGGAAGAGTTTCAGTGAAATGGTATCACCCTGCCGAGCCCCTCTTTTGACATCAATGATCACTTCCTTGTAGAATGGTGAGATCCTGGTGGTGAGTCCATAATACAGCTCCCAAAAGATCCTGATGTATTGGGTTTGAACACCCTGTTTGGCTAGGGCTTCAATGACTGTTTCAGCTTCCACAGAATCAAAGGCTTTCTTTAAATCAATGTACATTAGACAGAGCGACATCTTGAACCCGTACAAACCACAATGAACTTGGTCACTATCACTATCACTATCACTATCTTCCTGTTAATCGTCTATTTGCTAGAGCGGACACCAGTAATATCTCCATATGTCCTGTCTCATGCTAGTAGAACCCAAAGGCATCTGCTTGCTCCAGAAACATAAAGAGCCTCAAACCATTATATTAGGTCATGGTAATGACCTAATATAAATATTACTGGTATTTGGCATATCAAATACTACAAGAGCAGCTTGCCAGGCTTGCCATGCGGGTGGCATACTGTTGTAGTCACCTCTAAATAAAGCATTTAATGATGAACCACGCAGCTGCTAGTGGCTGCGCCGAGCAAGGCTGTGATAGTCTGGTCTGCTGGGTGGAGTTGTGACGAGAGGGAAGTCCAGATTGGAAATGAGCTTGGTTACCATGTGAATATGGTTGGTTGTGCTGAATCCTTTCTGAAGCCAGCTTGCTCACATGGTTGTCCTTCATCTAATTCTGCCAATCCTGTGCAGGATCGAGTGAACAGCTTGTAGATGACAGACAACAGGCAGATGGCGCGATAGTTGCCAATGTCGTGGATGTCTCCCTTCTTGAACAGTAGAACTATCTTGCTGGTTTTCCAATGGGAGGGCACCTTGCATTCAGACAGGTTGCATGTGAAGAGCCAATCCCAGTGTATTGATGGATACTGAGAGCAGATGAAGAATACAAGTGACTGGTTCAGCACCTCCATGATTGTGCGAAGAACATTGAAAGAGAGAAATACACGAATCAAGGAGCAAGCCTCAGGCAACCATATGCTAACATCCAAGCTCGCAAAGTAGTGCAGAGAAGCAACAAAGAAAGACCTCAAAGAGAGAAGAGCAGATATACTGGCCGATGCAGCAGAAGCCGGGAAAAGCATTCGCAACACCCATCTATCCTTCACCAACTATAAGACCAAGATGACTGTCCTCAGACATCCTGATGGATCTATCACATCTTCCAGAAAGGCAATGGAGAAGATTATCCATGACTTCTACTCAGATCTCTTTGATAGTCACGTCCATCTGCTAACACACCAAATTTTACAGTATGGAAATGTTGTTTCCAATGTTCTTCCTTCTGAAATCTAACATGCCATTTCATTGGTAAAGAAGTGAACAGTACCCGGCCCAGGCAAAGTCGGACCAGAACACCTGAAGAACAATATTAAATCTTGATAATCCCTGTATTACAGAGATTATCTACCATACTGTGGGAGGGAAACATAAATAACTGAAATAACACAAGGGCATAGTAAAGAGTCTAGGGAACAGTGGTGAGTGTAATGTGAAAAGTTAAGAGTACGCCAACAAAACCACAGTTACCAGTTAACTAGCAGTGGAGGGGCTGTGGAGAAGATCAGAAAGAAATAAGTCCAGGAGAGGAGGACTATGTGTACTTTTCTGGCTGTGGAGTGAAGAACTTAGTGCATAAATATTTTTAAACTTTGGGGCTGAAGCAATAGTACAGAGGTGCTTTTCTTGCACATAGCAACCCCAGTTCAATCCCCAGAAATCCATGTGCTCCCCAAAGACCACCAGGAGGGTTCGTTGAGATCAGAGTCAGGAATTACCACTGAGCATTGCTTGGTGTGGTTCCCAAACAGAGCAAAACCAAAAAATACTGTAAACAGGGGCCGGAGCAATAGCCCATCGGGTAGGGCATTTGCCTTGCACGCGGCAGGCCTATGCCGGCCAGGGTTCGATCCCGGCATCCCATATGGTCCCCTGAGTACTGCCAGGGAGTAATTCCTGAGTGCAGAGCCAGGAGTAACCTCTGAGCATTGCTGGGTGTGACCCAAAAAGAAAAAAAAAAAAAATACTGTAAACTTAAATATTATTGTTAGCATATTCCCTAAGCTATAAAAAGATAAAGCATTGGGGCTGGAAAAAGAAAAAAATTTCCTTTTACAGACCAGTTTAAGCAAGAATCTTATTACTTCTTTTTTATCCACTTTTTGTTTCCTCAAAGAATCTGAGATCTGGTGTACTGATTCACAATTGAGTTAAGGCAAGATTTATAGAGATACTACCATATGCAAGGTGCTATTCTAACATCAAGAAATACCAAAGACACCAATGATCATAAATCACTGTGTGACAGATCCTGGACAGACATTATACATGCAAACTTCAATTAACCCTCCACGCATACAGAGGAGAGTTATAAGCTCACTTGTATCAATTGTATCACTTGTCTTCCCATTGATCATCTATTTGCTCGAGTGGGCACCAGTAATATCTCCATACATCCTGTCACATGCTCTCATTGTCCAAGTGCATCTGCTCATACCAGGAACATAAAGAGCCTAAAACCATTCCATCAGGTCATGGGAATGAGATCTATAATTGGTACTGGTATTTTGCACATCAAATACAACACAGGTAGCTTGCCAGACTCTGCCATGCGGGTGGAATACTCTTGTAGTCACCTATAATCTCGAGCATTTATTGATGAATTGCACTTATAAGTTATAAGAGTCATAAGTTAATATAACTTATATTATATCTGGTTATCACAATGGTAGTAATGTTTTTATATCTTATATTCATATTTGGTTGCAGTAAGTATATTCACTTTCTGTATTTTCATGCAGAGCATAGCTTTAAGTAAAATAAGATTTTAATGGTAATACTTAAATACTTTGATATTATATAATATCTAAATACTTAGATATTATATAAGCCAGACTTATAACTGCATTTATAAGTTAAAAGAGTTATAAGTTAGGGGTCATTATTTTTATTATACAATAAGAAGATCAAAGAAAGAGAAGCTGAATTCTTGCCCATAACCACAGTTAATATTATGGAATCTGAATATAATGTGGTATAAATAAAGAACCAGGGACATAATTGGTTATTTTTATCTCATATTTAGAACAAGGGGTAAAAATGAGCTTAAACAGTCACCTACGGTGAAGACATAGTAGTTTAAATGAGAGGTTGATAGACAAATCAGAGAGCACTTGTAGAAGTGATATGATAATAATACTGAGCTTACATATTAGGCACCATTTTTCTCTTTACATAAATCTTTGTGATTCATTCACAAGGTCAGTGTTTAACACTGCACATATACTTTGCACATGCTATAATTTCTTTTAAAGGAGCACATTTTTGTTTGGGGCGAGTTAGATTAATACAGGATAATTTCTGGAGAAGTCATATCATAACCTTTGACAAAATATTTTACTATTAGATTTTGACTGCTCATCATGATTTTCAGAGGAACCAAAATTACACAGTGTTCTCATTAGCTGTGCAATAAGCCTAGGATATATTCTTGCCTTTAAAATCACATGGAATTCAATCTCAGTGCTACTCTGAGCTCCAATTTCGATTGTACTCACCTTCTAGCCCCTGCAGTCTACCTGGCATAGATAGCATTAATACATGATATTATATTGAAGTATTTCTATAACTTCTTTGCCCACCATACTTCAAACTTCAGTAGGGCAGGGAATTATACTCTTTGGAACCTACATACAGTTTTTGACACCTTATAAGCATTCTCACTTTGATATCTGAACCAAGCAGTAACAATTACACTTTCTGATAGCAAACATCACCACAAACTAAAGTGACAGCCTATTAACCTTGTTTGAAACACCTTATCTCTTCCTCACTCCAGAGGACTATTCCCAGATCCACAGTGACGCAAACCAGAATGTGCTGGTAGATGCCAAAAAGGTCCAGATGCACTTCTCTATTTTCCTTAGGCTTTTTAGTCCATATGGCTCTCACCATTCCTGTAATGAGACTTCAGGTTTAAGTTTTAGAAGTCCGTCATTTTCAGAATGCACAGCCCAGTCTATTTTTTCCCAAGTTGACTTGGCACAGAATTGTGGTGTGATGAATTTATTATGTACAGCAGCAGGCATGGTGTAAAAGCAAAGTGCCAGAAACAGAAATCCATTGATTAAGGGGAAAAATTGTTAAAACTTGGCCAATTTTCTCCAAATACCAGCAGAGTAAACTATCATCATATGCAAGTCATTTGGCCCATAAGTTATAGCACTGAGCAATTTTATTGCATTCTTAACTCCTTGAAAAGACCAAAAATAACCACAGAAAGTTGATATAATTATCCTTACTATATACAGCAACATATGAACATTCTAGTGTGATATCGACTAATTGAATAGTTATAACTACTACATAAATTTAACTAGATGATTCCAAGAGCATGAGTTAATAATGATGGCATTAAAAGAATGTTCTAATAGTTGAATAATTTCAAACTCCTAAATCCCTATAGCAGCTGCATTTTTATGTGAAGACATGGTGAGCAAATGCAAATTTTTCCTTCAAGCATTTAATAACATTGTCCCATAAACTCAAGAAATCCTTTTCAATTTTTCTGTGGAAATATAGATTTCCTTAATTTCTTGACACTACAACTTTGATTACTACAGAAAAGTCTCTACTCAGATCACACTCTAGTAAACATTGTTATAGTAACATGTTTTATTTTTTATTGGAAGTATTACCATTGAAATCTTATTTTACTCAAAGCTATGCTCTGAGTGAATATATTTACTGCAACCAAATATGAATATAAGATATAAAAAAACATTACTACCATTGTGATAGCCAGATATGATCTTTCAACAAATGTTCCTAAATTTTAATAGTTAAAGTACCACATACCAACATTGATCATGGTGGTAAGGAGCCCAATATTTCCAGGAAAGTCAACATTGAATCTAAAGCTAAGAGTTTAATGCAGAACACTGAGAGTAAATATACAGACTCCATCAGATAAGAAAATAAAACTTCTATCATGCTATATTTCTTGGCATTTTGTTTCTTCTTTCTTTACAGTGCTAGAAATATATAAATATTTTATTAAATGGAAAGTATTGCCACATTTTGGTCAGGAAATGAAACAAAGTTATAAGTGCCAAAAAGTCAGATCACTGCCTTTGACTTGCACTTACTCATTATCCAATATTCTTAAGCAATAATAACAAGATATCTGAAAGAGCTATTCTCTAAACATTGGAATTATTCACCCTCAATCACTAAATTCACTGGTTGGGATTGGTTATATAAGTTTCAAAAAGATAATCAATGGAGCTTTTTATTTAAATATACTACTTCATATTAAAAGAAATTTTCTGACATGAGCTTATTTAATTAAATGTACATTGAGTACTTATATGAGTCCCTAAATGGGAGCAAAGATTTGAAAGGTTTTGCCTCAAGATCCTTTGGTCTTGGGGACCACTTATGGGACCCAAACAGTATCAGGGATCCAATTCCCTGGTCACCTCTGGAACCCATGATCAATGGACAAAATCCACGGTAGTCCAAATAATCCAAAAGGCTCTTTCCTTATTACCAACAGTCAAAAACACACTCTGCTATCACAATCCAAGGCAAGAGATTCTCCCACACCTAGAGCTGCTGGCCAAACCTCTGATCATACGCTCTCTCCAAGCTGTCTCCTATCAAGTGATTCTTCTTCCCCAAAACAGCACCTTTTTCTCTCCCAAAGTGCACCAAGCAGGCACCAAGCAAGCCCCAACAAAGTCATAAGAAAGCCTGCAGCAAACAAGAGGCCTGCCTCTCCTGGGCTGGCCTTTTAAAGTAAAAACCAGCACTCTTATGCAAATCTCCAGGTCAACCACATCTCCACCTAGGTCTAAACAAATGCTAATGTCAGAGATCAACAAAGTTTCATTCTACTTAGATCAGATCTTTTGCAAAACTTCTAAGGAGGGGACTGATAAAAAAGAATTATACCCGTGCTAGATCAGTATTCCCATCCCCACAAGATCTTTTGCACATTTAATTTTTCTCCAGAGTCATTTCAAGTGCTCTGTTCTCTGTTTACAGAGAAGTCTTACAAGCTCCCCTTTAGGAGGAATGAGCACGGCCTTGTTGTAGGCAGGCAGACAGGGGGGGCGCCACATGGCAATAAAAAATTCCTGAAGAAGAAATCCAGAGCCACACCTGATTGAAAACCCGAAGCCAAACTTGACAAGAGCACTATCAACAATAGGCCCTGGGGAAGGGAAGGCCAAAGGGAATGTGTGAAGCCCATAGGCCACTGACCCTTTTAAAGGCTTTAAATAATTAACTCTCCTAAGGAAAATAAATCAGCCTCCAGGGCCCAGGACCCAGCTCACCAAAGACTCCAAAGCATTCCAGTCAAAGAAGACCACTCCCAAAGTATACTCCCTTGGCAATGGCCCTAGCAATCTAGGTTGAAGCCCCATATGGGAATAACTTAGGGAGAAATCTATAAAAGCCGTCCTGACCAAAGGACAGTGCTCACATGCTGCATGGACACACATGCTGCCTGAGCCCATGTCGCCTGAGCACATGTGTTGCCCGCATCTCCCCTCTTGAGATGTGTACTCTCTCTTACTTGCTCTTCGTCTTTGGAGTAGCCCATGTTCTCCCTTGAGCTCGTTACTCTCCCTCTTTCTCTCCCCTCCCCTCTCCTAAAACCTCCACAATAAAACCTATTTTACTTCACTGCTGTCGACTCCTGAAAATTCTTTTTCTGCAAGGAAGACAAAAACCCTGAAGCAACCCTGGGTAAGGCCTAGGACTGACTTTCCTTTCCTGCAAAGAGCAATTCCTCGTCCAGCCTGAGTCCGTGGCTCCCCAGAAACCTCGGGTGGTGGGGATCAACTCCCGTGCCTAGAGATCAAGTGGACATCAGGCGTGGCTTGACAGCCACCTTATGGGGCTGGTGGGGCTCAGACCCATGCCATGCAGGGGCTCATTGGAACTTTATCAGTCCTCAGCCTGCCCAGCGGGTCCCGGGTGGCAGGGGCGGCTGGGGAGAAAGCGACCATATCTCTCCCTTCCGGCCTCACATAAGCCACTGGTGAGGACCACCTGCATCAGCCTCTCTTTTGATCATTGCAGAGCTAATTCTAAACGTGTCCCCATCTCTTAGACAGGTGGGCTTTCTGCTGGTACATATCTGATGTAGGTGGGCCCCACCGGTGGCTTATGTGAGGCGGGAAGGAGAGAGAGATGGTTGCTTTCTCCCCAGCCTCCTCTGTCAGCCCAGGAACCGCTGGGCAGGCTAAGGACTGATAAAAGGCAAGTCAGTTTTAGGCCTTACCCAGGATTTCCTCAGGGTTCTTGTCTTCCTCGCAGAAAAATAATTTTCAGGAGTAGACAAGCAGTAAAGTAAAACAGATTTTATTAAGGAGGTTTTATGAAGGAGTGAAAGAGTTGGCCACCTGATGGGGTGACTGACTGGAGCCTCAGAACGCCGCACCTACCAAGGAAAAATCTGAGAGATTGGGTCCTATGCAAAAGCAAGGGTTTTTATTAATATTCGAGTATACCCGGGCTCATAGCATGACCACAAGCAGTCAGCAGCTAAGAGCTCCGAGCCCTTCCGGGAGGATCTTTTAAGAGATAATTCCCACCGCTACAGAAAAGCCCGCACATAACCATCCAATAGATTTAAAATATTACATCAATGTCTGGGTGCAGGCAGCCTATCACTTTGTAACAAGTTAATTATCACCTACCAATCAGGTCACACTCAATACTTCTTTCTATATTTGGTGCAGCTAGATACACGTGTGGGATTATAGGTCAGCAACGGCTATGCTGCGTAGGTACAGGAATGCAATTCAGGCAATTCAAGCCAGATAGCAGGTTCTGGGTGGGGTCTGGGTCTCCCAACCTCTAACAGGAATTTGTTCTGGGCCTTTTGTAGATAACAGGATGAAAAGGTTACTTCAAGATGAAAAGGTCAATCAGGCCCTAAATTGGTAACTCTCCATGAGTAGGCCTGCCCTGTTTGCTGCCTTCTTTCAGGAGGAAGTGAGAGAGGGAGTACACATCTCAATAGGGGAGATGCAGGTGACATATGTGCTCAGGCGCCACATGTGCTTGGCCACCTGGGCTCAAGCAGCACATGGACTCAGGCAGCATAAGCGTGCAGTCCTTTAGTCAGGATGGCTTTTATAGGTTTCTTCCCAAGCTACTCCCATATGGGGCTTCAACCTAGGTTAAAGTCCTTTGCTAGGGCCATTTCCAAGGAGATCAGGTTTTGGGAGTGGTATTCTTTGAAAATCTCAAATTTAAGAATAAGAACTGGACTGAGTCAGGTTGATCCAGATTCCTCAGGGTCCACTGAGGGTCTTATCACGTCTTGGTTCCAGTTTCCAAACAGGTGACTCTTGACAGACTTAGGGTGAAACTTCATTGCCTTGGAGACCCCATGTCTGCCTGCCTACATCATATCTAGTCACACATATAGGACCTTTGGGGAATTATGAGGGAATATTATCAAATTTAGATTGTCTTGGGGCCAATAGTAAAAATTACGAGGATATTCCAGGAGTTATTAACTCACAGCCAAAATGACTGGACTATGTTTGTCACACCCTCTATCAGTTTTACACAAAAGAGATCTCTTTAGCATCAAGCCCTGGTCTAAAGGCATATTAACTTGAGCTACAAAGACTCAGACCCAATTAGGGTATGGCATCAACCAAAACTTTGGTATGACAGAGTAAGTGTAAGGAAACTGAAACATATGGACACAATGAAAAATTATAATAAATGTAAATACTGTGATAAAAAGTGCTATTGGATTTAAGTAAGTGAAGTAACTTTCAAGTACAACAATGTGAAAGATGTCATTAGGTGAAAGATAAAAACTGAAGAATAAAAAGGACCTGTAATTTGTGGAAGGGAAGAGAATGAGACTAAGATTGACACATTATTTTAAGTGGTGTTCGATATAAATGTTAATACTTAAAAAATTAAGATGGCGTAGAGCAGTCTTTGCAGGTGGATAACTCAAATGGTGAAACTAAGAGTTGATACTTATTCTAGTGAGAAATAGGTAAACTAGAAGTTTATGAACATGACAGTATTGTTATAAAAAGGCTAACATAGGAGTCCACTCAAAAGACTGTTGTATAGGCTGTGTATTCCATTCAAAAGGTCAAGATTTGATCCTTCACATCACAACATACCCTGAATGATCACTTGTACCACTTGCCTTTCTGTTGTTCATTGATTTGCTTGAGTGGGTGCCAGTAATGTCTCCATTCGTTGGGAATGAGGTCCATTATTTTTACTGTTGGCATATTGAATACACCATGAGTAGCTTGCCAGGCTCTACTGTTGCGCTGGGTTCATCCCAAGAAGCCCAGTCTTTTTCTATGTCAAACATCCAGGACCAACAGGGCAGAGCCCTAGGGGTAGACAAGCCTGTCTCCTGTCTGTCACCTGTTGATGCAGCCAGGAACTGCAGCCACACCTGCAATAACTCAAGGGGCAGTGATGCACCGTGAGTGATACTGCAGTTAAATCCTAAGCACTAATCTTGAGTAGTATTTAACAACCCACAGACACAGCCTTGCAAAGTGTGACTCAAATATAACCCTACTCTTCCTCACCTCAAAGTCTAAAAAGTAGAGCAATTTTTTGTGGAATGGTGAATGGAGAAATTATTGAATATTAAGTAATATATTGATTAAAAAGTATACTAAGATTAAAAATGGAACAGTGTGCTAACAATTGTCGAGAGGAGAGTAAACATGCCAACCTAGAACTGAGCATTAAATAGAGGCAAAAAGATACACATGACAACCCTTCAATGTATGTTCTGTAATCCATAGTTTGGAAGAGAAGGAAAAGAGAAAGGGAGAGAAAGGGAAAGAAATAAAGAACCTGCCATGGAGGAGGGCTGGGGAAGGGGGGAGGGAACCGGGGACGTTGGTGGTGGGAGATGGGCACTGGTGGAGGGATTGGTGCTGGAACACTGTATGACCAAAACCCAAATGTGAACTTTTTAATTGTATATCTTTGTAATTGTAAAAATAAAAAATTTTTTAAAAAGAGAGTAACAATAAAAAAAAAAAATCATAGTAAGAAATTTTAGAAATAGAAATGGGTAAGGCATTTGCCTTGTGTTTGATTACCCTTTGTTCACAGCCCTCTGTATCCTACTTGCCAGCCCTGGGTTTTGTATTGTAAATGAAAGGTTGTTTTTTTCCCTTTCCTGTATGCCCTTTACATATTCTTATGCCTTTTGTATAGACACAGGAAGATACTTAAGGCATTTGTGATATAGGAGTCAATTGACTCTGAATTAGTTACTCTTAGTCATCTGTCATTTGCCTAACTTAAAATCTCAGTTGCCCTTATATTGATTCCAATTCCTTACACCCCACAAGAAGGGTCCCACTGTGAAATTGGATGGACCCAGGGCAAGCCATGAGTAAGCTACCCTGGCCTCAACATGGGACGAACTGAATGTCCTGAGCAATACCATAAGCAATAATATTGTAAAGTCATGGAACACACTCTGTCTTAACCAAAAGATAAGCAATAGATTAAAAAAGGATCCTGTGGGGATTAGGAATAATACCATCTTACCAAGAGGAATGTAGTCTGGAATATATGGTGAGATGGGTCCAAGAATGGTCACCTTATGAAATTATTTATTTGTTTATTTATTCATTCACTTATTTATTTGCTTATTATTTATTTATTAGCTTATTATTTATTTATTCACTTTTTTCATTCATTTATTCATTTATTTATATATCTATGCTGCATGCAGTCATTCAATCATTTATTCATTCATACATTCATTTTGTAAGCTTTTTGGGTCACACCTGGCAATGCTGAGGGGTTCCTCCTGGCTCTACACTCAGGAATCACTCCTGGCAGTGTTCAGGGGACCATATGGGAAGCAAATGAACTCAGATTGGCTGTTTGCAAGGCAATGCCCTACCCACTGTACTATTGCCTTCACCCTATAAATTTAATCCCAGGTGTAGATAAATGTGTGTCTCACTGTGTTTATGTAAAATGACTAAAAATATTACTAAGATGATTGTTTACTAGCTAATGAAAGCAGAAAACAACATTCCAGGATTCCATTCTTGTCCTCGGTGGGCCTTTAGATCAGTCTCTGGGAAAAAGGTCCCTGGAAGGAATAACATGGTCTCATCTCATTGTTTTAGGATTATGGTCCATTATCTCTTGTAACCCTCTCCCCCAAACTTTTGCAAAAAAAATATATCTCTAGGAGGCTTGACTGGGTGTGTGTTTGGAGTTAGGTGGAGTGAAGAAAAAGTGGAGAAAGATTAAAGACCTTCAGATTTTTTAAAGCCTGTGATCTTGTTCCTTTGTCGATTAGTCAGAGGACGGTCATTGGCCTCAAATGAAGCGAAAGAATTTGCCACACCCCAATATCTGTTGTGGACCTTGCTGAGTCCCAACACCCTGTATGGGCCAACACCAATTCAATCCTCTCCACCACATTGCCAGCTAACCAAGTAATCCCTAGCAACAAAGGGGCAGAGCATCACCTTGTTCTTGGGCTATTATATTGAACTCCTGGTTCAGATGGCAGAGACTTCCCAGGAGGAATGCCAAAGCCACATGAATAGCATTCTCTGGTTGTGACACACTCAAGAATAGAAAATGTACCAAATAAGCAAAATGTTCTTATTAGTAAAGCCATTCCTTACACTGAAGCTTAAAAAATAATCATGAATTAATAAAAGATTCTTTAGAAATTACAGTAGGTAAGAAATTGAAACGTAGAATGGAATTGGCTAATATCATTCAAATGTTTTCACATAAAAAGTTCAAACAATAGGATTGTCCTAAAACAAATACACAAATATGTTTTAATATTTTTGCTCAAAATTATCTATTTTCAAATCTTGATTAGACTCAGAAGGAAAAGAAGATCATGATTACTTAGTACACTGAGTACAGAGTATTAGGCATTTTTTAGATTACTTCAGAACTTCTTGCTTAAGTTCTTCAGATCTTATACTAATATGAAATAATAATGAGAAGAATGGACATTAAATATTACATCCCTAATTCAGGTAGAGAAGAGCAGAAATAATCTAAATGTCTAATGAACTGAACAAATAAAATGAACAAATAAAAAACTTTCTAAATATTGTATGAAAATTTAAAATAAACAGTATCAAGAGCAAATAAAGATATACTCTGCTTTGGGAAATCAATAGAGAAAAATATGAAGGAGAACAAATTAATAAGAAGTCATGACTGAAAAAATGGTAATATTCTTAAATGTTCTCAACCTTCTTTATTCTTTCCATATAAACTAAACTCATCATAAAAGGATGTATTGGAAAGTTTTAAAATTAGAGGTGGACTCTGTACAGATTCAATGCAGTCCCTATAAGGATACCCATGACATTCTTCAAAGAAATTGACCAAACACTCCTGAAATTTGTATGGAATAATAAATCCCCATGGATAGCTAAAGCAATTCCAGGGAAAAAAGATGGGAGGCATCACCTTTCCCAACTTCAAACTGTACTACAAGGCAGTAGTAATTAAAACAGAGTGGTGTTGGAATAAAAACAGACCTGTGGACCCATGGAATAGAATTGAGTATACTGAAACCCAACCAAAACACATGATCACTTAATCTTTGATAAAGGTTGCCAGAGTCCAAAGTGGAGTAAGGAAAGCCTCTTCAACAAGTGGTGTTGTGAAAACTGGGCAGCAACATGTAAAAAAAATGAAGTTGAACCTCTGTCTAACCTGTGCACAAAATAAAGATCAAAATGGATTAAAGATCTCAGTATCAGACTTGAATCCATAAAGTACATTGAAGAAAACATAGGAAAAACCCTCCACTACATTGAAGCTAAAGGCATCTTCAAAGGTGAAACACCACTAACAAAAGCAACTAGAAGAAAAGATAAACATACAGGACTACATGAAACTAAAAAGCTTCTGCACCTCAAAAGAAACAGTAACCAAGATACAAAGACAGTTCCACAGAATGGGAAAGAATATTCACCCAATACCCATCTGATAAGGGGTTAATATCCAGGATATATCAGGCACTGGTAGAACTTTTACAAGAAGAAAACAAACCAAAACCCGGGAAAAAAAAATAAAAAGAGAGAGGCATCGTGTGTAAAAAAAAATGGGGAGAAGAAATGAACAGAAACTTCAACAAGGAAGAAATTCGAATAGCAAAAAACATGAAAAAATGCTCATTATCATTAATCATCAGAGAGATGCAAATCAAAACAACAATGAGATATCATTTTACACCACAGAAACTGGCACATGTCCAAAAGAGCTTGAACAACAAGTGCTGGCAAGATGCGGGAAAGGGACTCTCATCTGTTGTTGGTGGGAATGTCGGCTGGTACAGCCTTTCTGGAAAACAATATGGACATTCCTCCAAAGACTAGAAATTGAACTCCCATTTGACCCAGCCATACCACTTCTGGGAATATACCCTGGGAAGCCAAAAATATGATGTGGAAACACCATCTCTATTTTTATGTTCACAGCAGTATTATTCACAATAACCAGAATCTGGAAACAACTAGAGTGCCTGAGAATCGATGACTGGATAAAGAAGCTTTGGTGCATCTATATAGTGGAATACTATGCAGCTGTTAGGAAAAATGAAGTTATGAAATTTGCCTATAAATGGATGGACATGGAGAGGATCATGTTGAGTGAGTTTAGCCAGAAGAGCGAGACAGATAGAGAATGACTGCATTTATTTGCATGACATATATATTGTGTGTGTGTGTGTGTGTGTGTGTGTGTGGTGTGTGTGTGTGTGTGTGTGTGTGTGTACATATTATGATACCAATATCTAAGGTCAGGTGAAACATGGATCAGGAGGTCTTGTCAAAGATGGAAATCATCACAGATGTGTGGGAGTCAAAGACTAGGTAAGACAGAAAATGAAACAGTGTGCTAATAATTGTCAAAAGTGGGGCGGAGCTATAGCCCAGAGGGTAGGGCATTTGCCTTGCACCCCTGAGCATTGGTGGGTGCAACCCTAAGAGCAAAATTTAGAATAGGAAAAAAAGAAAGAATTTAATATTGTCACATGTTCTCATAAACACCCAGAGAAATCATTTTTTCACATAAAGAATTTTATCAAATCTTCTCTAATTTAGGTATATACATCCTGTTCCTTCTTTGTGGAAATTGATTTTATATTTTCTAAATTTCACAGTTATTTTTAAAATAATTGGTTCACCTTTCCATTTTTCAAGAAACATAAAAACTTTCTTTAGGGTTGTGTTTCTTTAGGACAAAGAACCTCCGGTTCCGGGGCACATCTCTTTGACTCCACTGTTCTCCCTGCATTAACATACGCCTCAGAGACCTGGGCCTTACAAAAGCAGGATGAGAATGCCATTTGGGTCTCCCAGACAGGAATCGAATGAGCTATGCTTGGAATATCACGCCTCATTCAAGTGAAAGAAGGAATCCAGAGTTCTGACCTCAGTAGCTATTCCAGAATCAGGGACGCTGTTTTGTTTGCCAAGGCATTGAAAATCAGATGGGCTGGACATGTAATGCGATTTGGAGACAACCGCTGGACTAGAGCCATTATCGACTGGATCCCACAGGATGTCAAAAGATCACGTGGCTGCCCACCTACAAGATGGAAAGACTTCCTTGTCAAGACCCTGAAGGAACGGTTTGAGGCTCTTCATATTCCTGAATCAACCAGATGCCATTGGGCTACATTGGCACGTAATAGGGTCCAATGGAAATGGTACTGGCGCCCGCTCGAGCAAATCCATGAATAACAAGATTCAAATGATCATGGGTTGTGTGAGATTAGTGATTTTACCCTGATCTCTAGCATATTTGACTGACTCAAAGAGATGCAAGATAGAAGAAAAGATAGGGAAAACAGTGTTTATTTATTTAATTTTTTTTGGCTTTTTGGGTCACACCCAGCTATGCTCAGGGGTTTCTCCTGGCTCTGCACTCAGGAATTGCTCCCTGGCAGTGCTCGGGGTACCATATGGGATGCCGGTGGATCGAACCCGGGCCTGCACAGGCTGGCATGCGTAAGGCAACCACCCTACCCGCTGGGCTATTGCTCCGGCCAAACAGTGTTTATTAAAAGATTATTCTCATACACAAAGAGACTTAAGTGATAAACTCTATCTGCAGGGCTAGCCACAATGTGTAA
Source organism: Cryptotis parvus (assembly GCA_021461705.1). NCBI lineage: Eukaryota > Metazoa > Chordata > Mammalia > Eulipotyphla > Soricidae > Cryptotis > Cryptotis parvus. Next base: position 68,712 of record JAJIBD010023227.1, on the reverse strand, counting down.
AAGAAGAGGGAGAGAGATGCAGAGACAGAGAGAGAAAGAGAGGATACTGGGGTACCTGCTATTGAGGCAGCCTAGGGGTGGGCGGGAGGGGGTGGGGTACATTGGTGGTGGAAATGGGGCACTGGTGGAGGGATGGGTGCTGGTATACTGTACTACCAAGAACCAATTATGATCACCTTTGTAATTGTATGTCTCACGGTGGTATAATAAAAAATTTTTAAAAAAAATAGAAAATAAATAAAAAAGAAAGATTATTCTCAAGAAACATACCTGCTATAGATAAGAGGAAAAGTGAGTTCATTTGAATCTAATTAAATATTTCAATATGTTACTGGTTTTGGCATATAGAATATGCATCAGACAGCTTGCCAGGCTCTGCCGTGCAGGCGATATACTCTCAGTAGCTTTCTGGGCTCTCTGAGAGGGGTGGGTAGAATATTCATGGTACTTTAGAGATAAATTGCATGGACATGAAGTGTCTCCATGCAATGGGGAGAGCTGGTAAGCTGCTCTACCTGGTGTACCTGCGTCCAGAAATCAAAAGAGCTATGCTCTTTGGAATATCACACCTCACTCAAGTGAGAAGGAATCTGGAGTCCCAACCTCCATAGAACATGGAGAGTCAGGGATGCTTTCTCAATTGCCAAGGCATTGAAAATCAGATGGGCTGGATATGTAAAGCGATTTGGAGACGACCACTGAACTGGAGCCATTTACTGATTGGATCCCACCAGATGTCAAAAGATCACTTGATTGCCCACCTACAAGATGGTCAGAAATCTTCGTCAAGACCCTGAACAAACGGTTTGAGGCTCTTTGTATTCCTGAAGCAACCAGATGCCATTGGGCTACTCTGGCATGTGATAGGGTCAAATGGAAATGTAATTGACATCCGCTTGTGCAAATCGATGAATAACGGGATATCAAGTGATCAAATGATCAAGTGATTTCAATATAATTAAGTCAATAATTTTTGAGTCCTTTCTTGATGGAATTTGTGCCAGGCCCTATTTAAAAGAAGCAACTGTAGAGAGATTGTGATCCACTAATAGCCTTCGGTTCTAAATTCACTGATACAAATCTGTTGAGCTATAAAGGCCTGACAAGAACACATGGTAAACATATTTCACTTACCTAAATAATTGCAAATGCTTCCATGAACATGAGCCTGCTTATAGTTTTTTGAGCAACTGTTTCTGTATGTTGGGGGTATGTACAGTAGGATCACGATCACGATCACAATCTTCCCGTTGATCATCTATTTGCTAGAGCGGGCACCAGTAATATCTCCATATGTCCTGTTTCATGACAGTAGAGCCAGGGGCATCAGCTTACTACAGGAACATAAAGAGCCTCAAACCATTATATTAGGTCATGGGAATGACCCAATATAATTGTTACTGGAATTTGGCATATCAAATGCAACACGAGAAGCTTGCCAGGCTTGCCGAAGCGAGAGGCAAACTCTTTTAAACACCTCCAAATAAAGCAGTTATTGATGAACCGCGAGGCGCAAAGCGCCGCGCGAGCCGGGCTGTGATGGGCTGGTCTGCTGGGTGGAGTTCTGATGAGAGGGAAGTCCAAATGTGGAAAATGGCGGCACCCATGGAGTGAGGGGGTGGTCTGGCTTGTTGTGAGGCTCTGCTGAGGTGGTGGGCCAGGGCTAGAACTTGCCATGCCTCCCGACTGCCTCATGAACGGCTGTGCACAGGGAGAGCAAGGAACAGCTCTGCCCCATGTCTGAGAGTCTCTGAACCAGCATACCTGGGCCAGATTGAAGAAAAAGCTGCTGCAGGCTGGGTGTCGATGATCAGTAGGATCACTGGATCATATGGGAGCTCTATACTTAGTTTTTGAAGTACATCCATATTGTTTTCCATAGGTGCTGAACCAGGAATGACTACATTGAACTGTAATTATGTAAATGAAATTGTGAGAATTAAGGGTCAAGGGAATAATTCACAGAATTAAACATGAATAAACAATTTTCCAAATCCCTTTTAGTTTGACAAAGAACAGCCTAATGCAATATAAAGTGTGGATTTCATCCTGTCCCTAAGGTAGTTTGCTGTCATATCCAAAAAATCTGAAGCTTTATAAATTTGTTTTAGTTCTATCCAATTCTAAATCAACTAGCCTCGAGCTGTTACTAATCCAATTGTGTGTGTGACCTGGCTAAAGTGGAGTCTATAATAGAGCTGTAGTTGTTTTGACAGTGTCATTTTTCTGATAAGTTACAGTTATACAGTTCTATCTATGATTTAGAGACCAAGTTTTCCATGGTTTAGTAATAATTGGCTTAATTTTATGATTCTAGAATATCTGTTCTTACCCTCCAGCTCTGTTACTTTTTAATCACTTCGAAATATTATATTCTACTTCATCTAAGTTCAGACTAAGAATACTTCGTGAAATATAGAGAAAACCTAATTCAAATAAAATCACAGACTGACCCAAAGAAGAGAGGGATATTTTTTTGTAGGTTGTTATTTTTTAAATGTCCTATATTCCAATTTTTCCTATAACTAAGGCATATCTCTTTTATGCTTTATAAAGACTGAGAGCACAAAATAAATTGTCTTCATACTCCAGTCATTGCTATTTATGCAATTAAATATCTTGCTACATTTCCCCTTCCAACTTAATTTCCAGCAACACTGGTGCTCACTTGCATACAGTTATTCCTTTTGCTTTCCTCTAGCAAGTCAAGATCTTTTGTTCTTTTCTAATGTTCTCATTATAACTCCAAACTTTATCTAAATAATTTCTACTCACCATGCAGTACTTATTTCAAGTTATAGAATGAATAGATGCCCCACATTGAAAAGAAAATGTGGGCATGTCTAAGATCAATCAGTCTTAGTTTGTCTTAAACGCCTTAGTAGATTAGAGATTTTTTTCCCCTTATACCTGTAATAACAGAAACAATACAGCAGCCAGATTTGACAAGAGATATTAAACACTTGTCATGGTGACTGTTAGAACCCAGATATACAGATATTTTGTCAGTTCTTAAATTACAGAATCAGTGGTCATAGAGATAGTACAGAAGGTAGGGCACTTGCTTTTGAAGCAGCAGACCAGGATTTAATTCCCTGTATCCCATATATTCCCCTAGCATTGTCAGTTATGATTTCTAAATGCAGAGCCAGAAGTAACCTCTGGGTTGGCACCCAAATTAAAAATAAGTAAATTTAAAAAAATAATAAATTACAGAAGGATTAGTACTGAGTAAAGCAGTTTTTATCTTTTAATCTTCTACACCTTTGGGTTGGACATAAATTATTTCAGAAAATTTAAAACACTGCTATTTGTTATAACTAGAATAACAATATGGAATGCCCCATAGACAAACTTCATACTAAAGTTACCATCACTGATAAAATTTATGCTAAAGTAACAAGAGAAAACAAGGAAGCTTAACAAGTTGGAGTACATTTTTTGTAAGCATGAAGCTTAAGTTCAATTCTTTATACCACATGGTCTCTTACGCACCACAAACAGGCCCTAAGGATTAACAGGGGAAGCAAAAAAAGGCAAAAATAAAATAAAAACAAGTTTTTAGAAATTGTCACAAGGACAAATAGAAAATTAAGAAATATGTAAACAAGAAAACATTTCACAGTAAAAACAGTAAAATTTTAATGTGCTCAAGCTCTTTGGTCTTTCCTTGTTTCCAATGATTTCTCTCCACCCTTGACCCCAGTCAGCATGATGAAAGCTTTAGTCTTGCCAAGATAGTTCTCTTTCTAGAGCTCACAGTGGAAAAATGTAGTTTATCTCCATGGCATAGTAGACCACTAGTATTTCTCATAATACTAAACTCCATATAGCTGAGATAACAGTCTCAGAAAAAAAATCATTTGACAAATTTGGTTTCCCAGCATTGGGGGTGGGAAGGAAATGATCAACAACAAAAAAAAAATAAATAAATCTTCTTTAACCTGCAAAGGGACGTTTTTGACATTTCATAATTAACATAAAAAGTAAATAGAAAAATACGTGTATTAACCCTAATTCAGAACATAATGTATGTACCCACAAATTTTATTCATTCACATTTTCTGATTAAAAATAATAATACAAAAAAATATAAACCAAGACAATATAGAACAGGAATGAAGATGAACATAAGATCAAAGGAATAAAATAGAGGTCAGATAAACGTTGGCTTTGATCCTCATACAAAATGGATTGAAGATCTAAACATAAAATCTAACATTTTACAGAAGAAAACATTGATGTAGAAATTGTTGTCGTGTGTTAGGAATATTTTAATACTATGCCAAAAGAATATTTATGAAAGGAAAATATAGATACATTGTACTTTATCAAAAGTTAAAAAAACCTAATTTGCTAATGTTCATTGAATAACATTATCAATTTTAAAAGACAATATGCACAATTAGAAAATATTAGACAATGTGCACAATTAGAAATATTAAATATATGTATTATAAGGAATTATACATAGAATAAAAATATATAAATAACTATTCTATACACTAACAAATGTAACCCATTAAACACATAACACATTCTAAGCATTACTAGACATTAGAGAAATGAACTAAGCATAATCAAATGAGCTTGGATAGCAATAAAGAATACAGACAATAACAAATGTTTGTGAGGATCTGTTGAAATTAGAACACTAATATTTTTCAATGAGAATATAAAATGATATCATTTTTTTAGTTTAGATACAATTTAACCACACTTGGCCTTTTATCTAAGCTTTAGTATATATTCTAATGGCTTCTCAAAAATCTAAACATAGAATTTACAACCTAAGAGTAATGGCAAGTATCTACCGAAAAGTGCTATCTACACAAAACCCTTTATATAAATGTTCACAGCATTGTTTTCATAATAACCAAAAATTAGAAACAATCCCAGTTTGTTCAATTCATCTAACAATGATTAAATACATGATAAAATATGTTCAAACTATCCAATAAACTGCTATTCAGCAATGTAAAGGAAAACTACTACAGCATGGTGCAAAATAGATGAACTGTGAAAATATGCAAGGCTTATAAAGCTAGCAGCAAGGCTAGAACTGAGTATTGAAAGTAGGGAAAGGAATATACATAATTACCCCTGAGTGAATGTACTGCAAACCACAATGCACAAAAGAAAACAGAGAGAGAGAGAGAGAGAGAGAGAGAGAGAGAGAGAGAAGAGAGAGAGGGGTGATAGAGGAAGATGGGGCTTGGGAGAAGGGAAACTGGGAACATTGGTGGTTGAAAATATGCACTGGTGGAGGCATGGGTGCTGAAACAGTGCATGACTAAAACCCAGTCCTGAACAGCTTTGTAATTGACTATATAATGGTCACTTGTCACTTGTCACTTGTCTTCCCATTGTTCATCGATTTGCTCAAGTGGGGAGCCAGTAATGTCTCCATTCGTTGGGAATGAGGTCCATTATTGTTACTATTTTTGGCATATCAAATACACCATGGGTAGCTTTCCAGGCTCTGCTGTGGTACTAGGTTTATCCCAGGGAGCCCAATCTTTTTCTATGTCATACCTTCAACCATCCAGCGCCCACAGGACAGAGCTCTTGGGGTATAGATAAGCCTATCTCCTGTCTGCCACCTGCTGATGCAGCTGGGCACAGCAGCGACACCTGGAACACCTCAAAGAGCAGATCTCATGGGGCCATAATAAAATAAAAAAAAAATAAATAGACAAACAGACAAATAAATAAGTAAATAAATAAATGCATGCACATTTATTTAAATAAATACAAAAATAAACAAACAAATAAAAGTCTAGTAGCATAGATTTATTATTACACTTTTATAAAGTATCCATGATAGAGTCAACTACAAACTGAAAATAGATTAGTTTTTGTTTAGGGATATGAGTAGGAAATTGGAGACATAGTGAGTGACTGCTAACAAATTTATGGGTTTCTTTTGAGAATGATGAAAATATGCTAGATTTGATTGATGTGATGCTTGTACAATATGTGAATATTTACTAAATCCACCAAGTTGGGATCTATAAATAGATTAGTTGTTGAATTTATGAATTATGCCATAAGCCTCTATATTTTTTACATCCACTGATATTTTCTCAGGAAAACTAAAACAGACTAGTCTATGGACTACTTAAATTTTCAGGGTGTGACAAATTCTCTGTAGGAAAAGCCACTTCTTTTAATTCTGTTTGGCCCAAGACAGAACCAGTTAGTAACAACTAACAGAAGAAACTCCCTGGATCTTCACTCCCCTTTCCTTCAATGCTATCCTAAAAACACAGCCCGGATTCTTCTCCATTTTCTCTACATTTGATATATACCAACCGTATAATACTCATCTGTGCTACAAACAACCTTTTCTCTTCATGAATATGCATAAGTTTTCTGGAAAACTACTGAAATGAAGTATGAACTTAACTCTACTAGCTCTGCTGAGCATAAAACCACACCTTCCATTTTGTTCTCCAGTCTTTTTAATTTTAATTTCTTTGTCAATAAAGGCTGAGTCTGGCATGGGTGGGTCCCTCTCTTCTGGGGCAACTGGCATGGAGGCAGAGGAATGGGCAGGGCCCAAAACTCCTCTCAGAGTCCAGCCAGCATGGTCTCTCCCCACTCATGAGAGCAAACCCTTGGAGCAATGTTGGACTCGGCCAGGGGATGGCCGAGCCCCTTACCGGGAGGTCAGCTCCATGGGTTGCTTCTACATGGGGCCGGCCGAGCAGAACAGCTGTGGGTCTGAAGTGGATGGGTCTGGATCTCTTCCGGGGTTGCATATTAGCTGAGTCTGGCATGGGTGGGTCTCTCTCTTCCCGGGGCAACTGGCATGGAGGCGGAGGTAAGGGCAGGGCCCCAAACTCCACTCCAATCCTGCCAGCATGGTTTCTCCCCGCTCATGAGAGCAAACGCTTGGAGCAATGTTGGACTCGGCCAGGGGCTGGCGGAGCCCCTTACCGGGAGGTCAGCTCCATGGGTTGCTTCCACATGGGGCGGCCGAACAGCACAGCTGTGGGTCTGAAGTGGTAAAATGAATGAAAATACGTAACAAGTATTATACACATCTAACAGTGCTGAGGATATACCTGAAGCTTATGGCATGCTCAGAGCACGCATCCAGGGATTCAACGATGCTCGTCGGATGCTGGAACAGGGGATCCTGGGATCTGATGGTGCCCAATGGACGTTGGAGCGAGGAGCATTCTGGGGTCTGATGGGACCCAATGGATGCTATAACAGAGGATACTGGGATCTGATGGTGCCCAATAGACACTGGAGCGAGGAGCATTCTGGGATCTGATGGGGCCCAATGGATGCTGGAACAGGGGATGCTGGGATCTGATTGTGCCCAATGGATGCTGGAGCTAGGAGCATTCTGGGATCTGATGGGGCCCAATGGATGCTGGAACAGGGGATGCTGAGATCTGATGGTGCCCAATGGACTCTGGAGCGAGGAGCATTTTGGGAGTTGATGGGGCCCAATGGATGCTAGAGCTAGGAGCATTTTGGGAGTTGATGGTGCCCAATGGATGCTGGAGCAAGGAGCATTTTGGGAGTTGATGGGGCCCAATGGACACTGGAGCGAGGAGCATTCTGGAGTTGAAGGAGCCCAAAGGATGTGGGAGCACCAGAGACAGGCGCTAATGGTGCTTAACGTGTGCTGGAGTCAGGGGCATGCTGAGATTTGATGGTGCTCAATGTGTGGCTAGGGCGAGGGGCACGTTGGAGCAGGGGGCTCCTGGGGTCTCATGGTCTCAATGTATGCTGGGATCCATGGCCATGAATTTGCAACCCCAGAAGAGATCCAGATCCATTCACTTCAGACCCACAGCTGTACAGCTCGGCCAGCCCCATGTGGAAGCAACCCATGGAGCTGACTTCCCGGTAAGGGGCTCGGCCCCTGGCCGAGTCCAGCATTGCTCCAAGGGTTTGCTCTCATGAGCAGGGGAGAGACCATGCTGGCGGGACTCAGAGTGGAGTTTTGGGCCCTGCCTTTTCCTCCACCTCCATGCCAGTTGCCCTGGAAGAGAGAGACCCACCCATGCCAGACCCACATGTCCCTTGGCTTGCGGCCGCAAAGGAGCCGAGTGATATTTTTATAGGATACTGAATTTTGCATAAGGTTCTTCCCAATTTCTTTCACATTTATACATAGTAAACAGTTATAGACATGTTTTAACTGGTACCAAAAGCTTGGCAAGAAGCCAGAGCAAACCACACATCATGCAGTTACTCATTCTCAACATCCAGACTGCATAGTTCCTCAGAACTCCATCCAAGAAAAAACCTGATCTTCCCCCTTTAAGTTTCATCAGTAAATGCTCGGGTTGAGAGCCTTCTACTGATTCTATACCACCTACACGGTAAAGCCTGGCAAGCTACCATGTTTTACTTACTTTTTATGCCAAAGACTGGTAACTATTATGGACTTCAGATCCATAACCTGAAGAACGGTTTCGGGCTTCTCCTGTCCCTGTAGCAAGTAGATGCTTTTGGGTTGCACTTGCTTATGACAGGACTAATGGAGATGTTACTAGTGCCCAGTCAAGCAAATTGATAAACAATGGGAAGACAGTGATACAGTGATACAGTCAATAAAGGCAATCTTTTTATTTTATTGTCCCTATACTTTGAAATGACAATAAACACAAATAATTTTTAATGCATTCTAATAAATTTGAAACACCAAATTTCAGACTTTAAAATTTCAAGACTGATAATTCTAAAGTGCTTAAAGTAGTGCTTGATACTACTTTGGAAGTGCTGTATTGAAACTAAAAAAGAAGATTATAATTTTAGTTTTTCAACTAGTTTTAGTTAAGTAAATTAATGCAAAAATCCTGAAAATTCATTGAATATCAATTGAACTTCATGATTATTCACAGTACTGGCCCAGGTATGCTGATCCAGAGACAGACATGGGGCAGAGCTGCTACTTGCTCTCCCTGTGCCCAGCCGCTCACAAGGCCCCCAGGAGGAATGGCGGGTTCTAGCCCTGGCCCGCCACCCCAGCAGAGCCTTGCAACAAGCCAGACGAACCCCCCACTCCATGAGGGCCTCCATTTTCCACATCCGACTTGTCTCTCGGTCAGAAGTCTACCCAGCAGACCAGCCTATCACAGTCGGCTCATCTAGATCCACCCTGCTGCAGTCTTTTTAATCCGGCCCAGGTATGCTGTACAGAGACAGACATGGGGCAGAGCTGCTACTTCCTCTCCCTCTGCCCAGCCGCTCAAAAGGCGCCCAGGAGGGATGGTGGGTTCTAGCCCTGGCCCGCCACCCCAGCAGAGCCTTGCAACAAGGCAGACGACCCCCCCACTCCATGAGGGCCTCCATTTTCCACATCTGGACTTCTCTCTCGTCAAAAGTCCACCCAGCAGACCATCCTATCACAGTCCGGCTCATCGAGATCCACCCGCTGCAGTCTTTTTTTAATCTGGCCCAGGTATGCTGATCCAGAGACAGACATGGGCAGAGCTGCTACTTGCTCTCCCTGTGCCCAGCCGCTCACAAGGCGCCCAGGAGGGATGGCAGGTTCTAGCCCTGGCCCGCCACCCCAGCATAGCCTTGCAACAAGCCAGATGACCCCCCCCACTCCATGAGGGCCTCCATTTTCCACATCCGGACTTGTCTCTCGTCAGAAGTCCACCCAGCAGACCAGCTTATCACAGTCCGGCTCACGCGGACAATAAATGCTGCACTTAGAGATGACTACAAGAGTATGCTACCTGCACGGCCGAGCCTGGCAAGCTACACGTGTTGTATTTGATATGACAAATACCAGTAACAATTATAGACCACATTCCAGAATGGTTTGAGGCTCTTAACGTTCCTGGAGCAAGCAGATGCCCTTGGGCTCTACTAGCATGCGACAGGACATATGGAGATGTTACTGGGGTCCGCTCGAGCAAATCGATATGAACGGGAAGACAGTGATACAGACAGTGATTATTCACAGTAGTCTAGATTCTTGTAGAAGAATCTTCTTGTAGAAGAATTCTTCTACAAGATCATAGTCGGTGATTTTAATGCCAAAATAGGACCAAGAAGATCGGCTGAAGAACTCCACATCGGGACCCATGGCCTAGAATGGAACGAACAGGGTGAGAGACTATCTGAGTTCATCATGTCCACCAAGGCCATTCATGGGAACTCACAGTTCCAGAAAGCTGAAGCGAAACGGTAGACATGGGAATCTCCTGGTGGACAGTTCCACAATGAAATAGACCACATCATCTTCAATCGACGGTTTTGTCTGACCGATGTAGCTGTCATCCCCAAATTCCAAACAGGATCAGACCACCATCTCCTTCGTGCAAAGTTCTACTTCCCGCAATGGGGAGAAAAGGCTGCAAAGTTTAAGAAGAGAACTCCCAGAACAACCACCAACTGGGAACTCTTTGGCACCATTGCAGCAACATGGGAAGATACCATCATTGACGACATCGATGAAGAATACAACCGACTGGTTCAGCACCTCCATGATTGTGCGAAGAATGCTGAGAGAGAGAAAGACACAAAAGGACGCTTGTCTTCAGAAACTCTTGAGCTCATTCGCCAACGTGGCAAGGCGCAAGCCTCAGAAGACAAAATGCTAACATCCAAGCTTGCTAAACAGTGCAGAGAAGTGATAAAAGAAGACCTCAAAGACAGAAGAGCAGAAATACTGGAAGATGCAGCAGAAGCCGGGAAAAGCATTCGCACTGCCCGTCTGTCCTTTGCCAACAATAAGACCAAGATGACTGCCCTCCGACGCCCTGATGGATCTATCACATCTTCCAGAAAGGCAATGGAGAAGATTATCCAGGACTTCTACTCAAATCTCTTTGATAGCCACATCCACCTGCCCGCATACCAAATTCCACAGGATGGATATGTCATTCCCAGCATTCTCCCTTCTGAAATCCGACATGCCATCTCGTCAGTAAAGAAGGGAACAGCACCAGGCCCAGACAAAGTCAGACCCGAACACCTGAAGAATCTGCCGTAGGTACTCATCAATACACTAGCTCGGCTCTTCACACGCTACCTGTCCGAATGCAAGGTGCCCTCCCAATGGAAAACCAGCAGGACAGTTCTACTGTTCAAGAAGGGAGACATTCACGACATCGGCAACTATCGCCCCATCTGCCTGTTGTCTGTCATCTACAAGCTGTTTACACGAGTCATCCTGAACAGGATTAGCAGAACACTAGATGAAGGACTTCCATGCGAGCAAGCAGGCTTCTGGAAAGGATTCAGCACAATCGACCACATCCACACGGTAACCAAGCTCATTGAGGTTTGTAGGGAGTACAAGATGCCACTCTGTCTCACGTTCATTGATTTACAGAAAGCCTTTGATACTGTGGAGACTGAAGCAGTCATCAAAGCCCTAGCCAAACAGGGCATTCAACCCAATACATCAAGATCCTTCGTGAGCTGTATTACGGATTAACCACCAGGATCTCACCATTCTACAAAGAAGTGACCATTATTGTGAAAAGAGGGGTTCAACAGGGTAATATCATTTCACCAAAACTCTTCAGCGCCACCCTCGAGAACATCATGCGACAATTAGAATGGGAAGGAATGGGAGTGAAGATAGATGGTCGGCAACTACACCACCTCTGCTTCGCTGATGACATCGTTCTAATAACACCAAACATTAGCCAAGTGGCACAAATGCTGGCTGACTTTGACCGAGAATGTGGAAAGGTAGGTCTACAGCTGAATCTAAAGAAAACTATGTTCATGAAGAATGAACTAGTTCCACAGGCCCCATTCACTCTCAATGGAACAAACATCTCTGAATGCAGCAGTTATGTGTACCTAGGTCGAGAAATCAACATGATGAACGACCTAAAACCTGAGCTTGCGCAGGAGGAAGAGAGCAGCATGGAATGCCTTCAAAGGCATCGAAGAAATAGCTAAAAGGACAAAGAACCTCCGGCTCCGGGCACATCTCTTTGACTCCACTCTTCTCCCTGCATTAACATACACCTCAGAGACCTGGGCCCTACGAAAGCAGGATGAGAATGCTATTCGGGTCTCCCATAGAGGAATCGAAAGAGCTATGCTTGGAATATCACCCCTCACTCAAGTGAGAGAAGGAATCGGAGTTCTGACCTCCATCGCTATTCCAGAATCAGGGATGCTGTCTCATTTGCCAAGGCATCGAAAATCAGATGGGCTGGACATGTAATGTGATTGGAGACAACTGCTGGACTAGAGCCATTACCGACTGGATCCCACTGGATATCAAAAGATCACGTGGCCGCCCACCTACAAGATGGTCAGACTTCCTTGTAAAGACCCTGAAGGAACGGTTTGAGGCTCTTCATATTCCTGAATCAACCAGATGCCATTGGGCTACATTGGCACGTGATAGGGTCCAATGGAAATGTTACTGGCGCCCGCTCGAGCAAATCGATGAATAACGGGATTCAAGTGATCAAGTGATCAAGTGATCAAGTCTAGATTCAAAGGTCAAAGAAATCTCTGTACAATAGAAAATCTTATAAAATTTCCATCATTTTGTTTTCTAAATTTTACAAATTTTATTGCTGTTTTCTAAATATTATAAAACTTACATTATTATCAACAGTAGTGGAGACTCAAGGATCAAAATATCTCTGTTTATGACAATTTCAGACTGCATCTGAGACATCTTTACTAAAGTTTACTTGAATGCACTCTTAACAAAATTAGATGGAAAGCTTACTAACAATTTTATGGTAAACAAGTCTATGGTATAGGGAAAATAAAAGGTCACTGTTTCCTAATCTGTACTATAACTAGCTTCTGTCCTTTGCTCATGATACCCTCTCTAACATGAATACCACTGTATCCCTTCCAATTTAAATAGTTAATGCCCAAATAAAATGCAACCTGAAATTTCATCTCTATTAGACTTACTCTTTCCCTTTCCACCCCCACCGCCTGCTGTTGTATATCTCTTTGGTAGGTTTTAATATTATCATGGCAATTTTCTCCATATTATTATTACTATAGTGATTTTCTCCTATGGGCTCTCTGTCCCTGGCCATTTCTTTATGTTTTGTTTACTTCTTTCACTGCTAGAGGGTCCTCTTTGTGTCTTGAATGCTGTATCATTTGATAAATATTTTTAAATAAGTAAAAATATTTACTGATTTTTTTCCTCAGAGCAGCTTTGCTGACATATATATCAAATCTAGCAATCAACTTATTGATAACTAGTATCAACAAAAAACAATAAGTTTATAATGACATGATTTGGCTTCTTAGAATAGTTTGAAGATCAGCATCCAACTATCAAAGTGATGAAATATGAGTACAATGATGAAAATATAAGCTTATGGCGTACCTACTATGTACTAGACAAATTTATTATTTTGCATTTTACCAGAATGATTCTTGTCAAATTTAAATATATACATAAAAAGAATAGAAATATTACATAGCTGCATATCAAGTAAGTAGATAAGGCAACAAATGATAATTATCTCTGTTTTCTCTTTCTTTTTGCCTCTTCATCTTTGTTCTCTATCATCTACCTTTATTTTCAACAAAAGGCTTGCTTTTTACAAGACCAGTGGTCTAACCCTGAGCTATGGAGCGAAGGCTTGCTTTTAAAAGATTGATGTGAACACTTGAATCAAATGAAATAGAAAAAAAATCAGACTATTTAGTAATCAAAAAGAAGAAATGTAGTGAATATCGTTGATGATTTTCCACTTCAAATCTGTTTTATTTTAATTAAAGTGGAACTATCATCTTTATGTCTCCTGATTTTGATACAGTACACTTCTAATTGGGAAATATATGGATATTATAAGGAAATATTTCTGACAGGAGAGTTGTTGATTTACATAAAGTTAATCCTTAAATATATCTTCATTTATTATCCCAATCAAAATAAAATTTTGCCAAATAAATATCACAGACAAATAACAAAACACAGAATATCCCATAATTTACCATAAATCTCTAACTGTGTTATGCTGAAAAAAATATCTATTGAACATAATGCCATTCCACAAAACAATCTAAGGTGACAGTGTAAGTCCTTGTTATATGTATTGTGCCATTCTTACTAGCAATTCTTTTCTCTAATTCAGTCATTAACTCCAAATTCTAGTGATCTCCACTTAAAGGCCAATATTCAAGAGACAAGAATTGAGAAAGACTGGTATACTCAAGGGGATAGAAATCTGAGAAAATGGTGGACCCATATCTTCCAAATTACTGTGTTATATGTATGGTTACAAGAAGCAGTTTATAGGAAATAGAAGAAAGTCTATTTGGGCAGAAAATGACTTAAGACTTGTATGAGCCAGGGTTATCAACACATTCACTCATGAGGAACACTGAAGAACACTTTTGGGATAACTTAAAATACAATTTTTGATTGTGTTTTTGGTGGCTGTCTCCACCATCTTATCGTATAGCAAACTATAAGAAGACATTCTCAATATTTTCCACCGCTCTTTAGACAGATTTTCTAATTTGTGAATTTAATTCTTCTTTTCTTTGGCTTGAGTTCGAGAATGCTTGGGCCCTGCAGTGTTGGCAGTACTGGTTAATCCCTATGGGACCACAGCGTAACTTTAAGGGGACCATGTGCTTCTAGGGGTATAACCAAGGTCAGCCATATACAAAGTATATGTTTCATTCCTGTACTCTTTCTTACCCCTATTGTGCATCTGCTGCTGAATGAGAGAGATAGAGAAGAGACAAGTCTGAAAAAGAACTAGTTAAAAATTTAAGTGAAAAGTGTTGGAGTTTGGGAGGGGGGTGAAGCAAATTTGGTCTTTTTGTTTCAAACTTCCAGATATGCCTTAGAATTTAGAATTCAGTGTGTTTTCAATGAAATAGGAGCTAAACAGACAGCTGCTGTTATATATTGCTCATTCTATGACTCAAGTTTTATGTGGCTTCCAGAGAGACAGCTGTTCTCTGACTTCTTCAAAAGTTCTAAAATAAAGAAAATGCAAGGCCTAGATATCATCACATGAAATAAACTTGTGAAGCAATAAAGTTATTAAAAGCAAAATATTGGGAATAGAAGAGTATCCTCAACATTTTGGGAGTGTGAATTGAAAAGACATAAAATGCAGTAAAAACATGTAAAATTTGATTTTGCTGTGTATTTCTTAGGGCATATTTGTCTCCAACATTTTTGTCCAGCCCTCAGCAATAAGCAACTTACATGGTTATTCAATGAAGAGATCTATATTTTAAAAGTAGTTTCTTTGTTTTATGGACTGATTATAAAAGAGTATTCTATTGCCATACATCAGAAAGTCTGGAAACAGCCAGTGTTGTTAGGGTTGTGGTTAGAATGGAACCCGCATCCACTACACTATTGGTAGGATAGTTGTCTGGTTCAGCCTCTATGGAATTCATTCTGGAGATCCCTGAAAAAAAATTATAGAATTCTTACAGAACCCAGGAATACTACTTCTTGGAATCTACTCCCAAAAACATTCATTTAAAATGATATTTGCATAACTACATTCATCACAGTACTTAATACAATACCCAATTTGTGGAAACAACTCAAATACTGTACTTTAGAGGTATGGATCAAGAAATTGCAGTTAATATATGCAATAGAATACTATCTAACTCTAAGAAAGGATAAAATCATGTTATTTGGAGTAGCATGGATGCAATTGGAGAATATCATGTGAGTGAAGTCAGTCAGAAGGAAAAGAATAGATACAGAATGATGCCTTTCATATCTGGGACTTAAGACACACAGTAAAATGTTGGGCGCCATTTCGTGCTGGAGGCCATTTTGCCTAGCGCGAATGTCTTCAGGGCCATGTGTTCCGTGCATGCACAGGTGTCCTGTGCATGCGCAGGGTTTTCAAGGCCATGTGTTCCGCACATGCGCAGGAGTTTCGCACATGCGCAAAGTCACTGGCATGATGTAATTTCAGGCTTTGTCCAATCAGGGTATGTTTTGTTAGCTCACATGACCTGCACCGACCAGAGCGGTATAAAAACAGCTTGCACAAAGGGTCGGGGTCCTTTCACCATTTTAAGTTTCAAACTTCAGGAGCGCCAGTAAAGCATGTTCTAAGAAGAATCCTGTTGTGGTCGTTCTTCACCGCGGACAGTCGAGGGCGTCTCACAGTAAAGTAAGCATAAATGCCAAAGGCAACATGACAGAAGAAATAATCCACAGAACTGAGTTGTGCGGCTTGAAAGGGAAGGATATTGAAACATTGGAGGTGATTATACAGGTGGTGCATATGATTTTGGAATTATATACACATAAAACATTAACAGTATTGTAAATCACAGTACTCTAATCAGTAAAGTAAAAAAAAAAGAAGTAAAAACATTTCCTTTTCCAAAGAACTGTTTTTATTGAGAGAGAAATAATGGTTATTTGCTCTGGACATAATATTTCATTTAATGTGGGGAATCCTATGTACTGCTATTAATGTCCATTCATTGTGAAGAAAATTTAGGCTTAGAAAAATTTCAAAGTTCAAAGTAAGAAAAAAAGTCAAACTAATAAATATTACTATTTGTATTTAACAAACAGCTATAGAGAAAGGATCTTATAATACAAAACAATGTTATTTTTGTATCATATTTCCCCTTAGCAATAAAGTATTAAAATTAATTTCTTCATCTTACAGTAAAATATTTTTAGAATAGTTTGTAAAATGACATCACCATCTCACAGTGGCTATATCCCCTGGTGTGTTTGAGACTGAAAGTGATTCCCCCAACTGATGAACCAAAGAATGGATGGGCAGACACACTGATATTCAGTGAAGATGCCACTATTGAAATGAAGCAGTGTTAATATAGGGAAAGAAAAACTGTGCTTACTCTGTGAATGGTTGGGGGATGGGATCAAATGGCAAACAATTGACAGGAGGAAGTAAGCACAAGGAAAAACTAAGCTTAAGCACTGAGAATTGGGAGTACCCCTGTAGAATTGGGTGTGTCTCAGGAGCACTGCTGGGGTATAAAAATGTTTGCAATGGTGATAGGCGATTCAATTAACATAAACTTTGCAAAGGTGAAGGAACAACTAGAAGTTTAGCCTGAGCTGCTAATTATGTAAAAAGGACAAATGATACAGCAAATTCTTCTAACTGAACTACAGAAATTACAAATCATTGAGGAGACAGGAACACTTTGGTGCTGTCATTCCCCATCTCTGGAGCCATATCTCCCAAGTCCTCTTGCCTCATGGAGAACTCCAGGAGGATTGTTCAATAGAGTGACACCACCCAGGCTATTTAGGAACAGTGTCAGTAGGGATTCCAATAGCCAATATAAATATTCACTATATTAAAAAAAATCTGTATTTTATTCCATAGCAAGTAAAACTTAAATCTTATTCAGTTTTCTAATTAATATTAGAACAAAGATGCCAATCTGCATTTTCTCAAGACATTCACACAAACATGAAGAAAAAGCCCAATAGACATTCTTCCTCCATCAACCTGGCTCTTCCTAATCTGGAAATACTTGCCTGTCTCTATGATAAGGTGAGAATTTATTTTTTATTTTAAATTTTATTTATTTACTGAGAGCCTACCTGCTACTGAGAGTATTCCACATGCAGGGCAGAGCCTGGAAAGCTACCTGTGGCGAATTCAATATGCCAAAAAACAGTAATAATAACAGACCTCATTCCCATGTCTTGAACAAATGGGTTGAGACTCTATGTGTTCTTGGAGTGAGCAGATGTCATTGGGCTACACTAGCTCGTGACAGAGATGAAGATGTTACTGGGCCCTGCTTGAGCAAATCAATGAAAAACAGTAAGACAAGTGATACCAGTGATTTATTTATTGAGTATGCATGTTATCTTTTTCACAATTACAAAGCTGTGCATGCATGGGTTTTAGTCATAACATGTTCCAACACACATTCTTTCACCAATGTACTTTTCCCTCAACCAATGTCCCAGTTTCCTTCCTGTCCCTCCATGCCTCTATGGTAGGCACTTTTCTCTCTCTCTCTCTCTCTCTCTCTCTCTCTCTCTCTCTCTCTCTCTCTCTCTCTCTCTCTCTTTCTCTGTGTCATTCTCTATATCTCCTTTTAAATTTTAAATATAAGTAGGTGTAACTAAATAATTACCTTGATCATAAAATGGGGTGGGGAACCACTCAATTTCTAAGAGTAATTTAAAATAAACAATGACAATATGATTTAGTTGTCTGTTGCAGGACTCCTAAGGGCCGCTGCATCTGCTCTGGATTGCCTCCCGCAAATCACTCCGTAGATAAGGGGGTAGTCTAAATGTGGCAGTTTATCTGACCATGTATGCTGTACTAGCTGGTATAAATATTCTCCCATGCTATCACAATCATCGTGGGACTAGCTAGATCTTACCAGCATATTAGCCTGGCCACGTAGGATACCTAAGTAATTAGACCAGAGAGAAATGCTGTTTGCTTCCAAGCAAACAAGCATGGCTCCCTGATATACTCAAAGGCAACTAAAATATAAAACTACAATGAAGTAGAGGAGACTTGTGAAGGCTTGGAGAAATATTTAACTGGCATTGGTGTTGGTCAAGGACATGCCATCTCAGAAACCTCCTTCTCTACACTTCAAAAGCATTCCTAAGCAGATTTCGGCTCAAAACATTAGCACAGTAAAGGCCCTAGGTGAGGTGCAGGGAGGGATTACCTAAGGGCATTGGACCCTCCCTGCTTTCCATAACAGTGGGGGGAAGGTCTGAGTTACAGGGATATAAACTAGCCGGTTCCCGCTCTCAGGCCCTTCTTCTTCCTTGTGGGATCTCTCTCTCCTTGTGAGCGTGCATTTCCCTTTGGAAGTTTTTACACGTGGTGGTCGCCATCTTGGCCTACACGTGGCTGGGGTTCTAGCCTGGAATCCTAAGCATCGGGTTTTTCCTTTTGCTGATTTGTATGCCTGAACCTGTGATAAGTAAAGCCTTTTAAAACTGCATCGGATTCCTGAGTTTTCATGTGTTCCTCGCCGGCTTCGGAGGTAGAAGGGAACTCGCTTCCCGGCACTGTCGGGGACCCCAGCAGAGCGCCCCGACAGTTGTCATTTTTGTGGGGAGTGGGGCACACCCAACAGTGATCAGAGCTTATTCTTTCTTCTGTTCTCAAGGTATCAGACTTCAGGGATCATATGGGATGCCAGTGATTGAGCCAACGAAAAGCAGCATGAGAAGCCAACCCCCTAGCAACTGCACTATCTTTCAGGCTCCCTTATATGTCACTCTTTCTAGTTGCTTGCCTTAGCAGTCAACCACCTATGTTGAGGAAACCTGATTCACTGAAAAGATCTGAGAATATGTTAAGTTATATTTTCTTACAAGCTTCCAGTCAGCACCAATGTCAACCAATATGTAAGTGTATTCATATGTAAGTGTATTCCTCAGATATGGCTAGCCCCAGTCTTTGTGTCCTCCAGTTTTGTGTTACTTAATATATCACAGATAAGAAATAATCTATTCTCACTCTATCCTCCCTGAAATTCTTATGCAAAAAAACCCCATTAGGGGTATTATGTAAGTAATACTTTACATAGCAGAAACAAAGAAAAATTGTCATTAAACAATAAATAAGGTATAAGATATACCAAGTTTCTCATTAAGAATCTTGTCACTTGTCACTTGTCTTCCCATTGTTCATCATTTGCTCGAGTAGGCATCAGTAATGTCTCCATTCATTGGGAAAGAGGTCCATTATTGTCACTGTTTTTGGCATATCGAATACACCATGGGTAGCTTGCCAGGCTCTGCCATGGCTCTGGCCAAATCAAAATAATAATAATAATGATAACATCGTTCTAATAAAACCAAACAGCCAAGAGGCACAAATGTTGGCTGACTTCAACAGAGAATGTGGAAAGATAAGCCTACAGCTGAATCTCAACAAAACTATGTTCATGGAAAAAAAAACTAGTTCCAGAAGCCCCATTCTCTCTCAACGGAACAAACAAGTCTGAATGCAGCAGTTATGTGTACCTAGGTCTAGAAGTCAACATGATAAACGACCTAAAACCTGAGCTGTGCAGGAGGAAGAGAGAGGCATGGAATGCCTTCAAAAGCATTAAAGAAATAGCTAAAAGGTCAAAGAACCTCCAGCTCCGAGCACATTTCTTTGACTCCACCATTCTCCCTGCATTAACATATGCCTCAGAGACCTGGGCCCTATGAAAGCAGGATGAGAATGCTATTCGGGTCTCCCAGAGAGGAATCAAAAGAGTTATGCTTGGAATATCACGCCTCACTCAATTGAGAGAAGGAATCCTGGGTTCTGACCTCTGTCGACGATTGAGTCAGGGATGCTGTCTTGTTTGCCAAGGCATTGAAAATCAGATGGGCTGGACATGTAATGCAATTTGGAGATGACCACTGGACTAGAGCAGTTACTGACTGGATCCCACGGGACATAACAACATCACGTGGCTGCCCTCCTACAAGATGGTAGGACTTCTTCGTCAAGACCCTGAATGAATGGTTTGAGGCTCTTTGTATTTCTGAAGCAAGCAGATGCCATTGGGCTATACTGGCATGTGATAGGGTCAAATAGAAATGTTACTGGTGCCCTCTCGAGCAAATTGATGAATAATGGGATGTCAAGTGATCAAGTGAATAATTCTCTCCTATGTGTGAATAGTTTTTACTGTTCATAGCATATATTCTCATGCAAGTTAAGAAAACATACTCAAAACCATCATCTCCAACAAAAATGAACATACTCAGGAGACTGAATGAGCGGCTCAGCCTTAAAATTAAGCCCCAAGTCAAAACCATAATAAGAGGCTGCCTGAAAGCCACAATTTTAGCTCGTGGATTCCTAAAATCCAAGCACCAGGCAATGACAAGTGATGGCAAGTTACTGGAGAACTTGAGCCTTCACCCACTGCAGTTTGAAATGGGAAATGGTGCAGTCACTTCAGGAAACAGTTTGGCAGTTCCCAGAGAAAGCTGAAGATAGAAAGTATTACCACATGACCTAGGGAATTCCAGTTTGGGACATATACCCAACAGAAATGAAGACATATGTGTAAGCAAAAACTTTTGCCTGAATGAATGCACTCATTCAAGGCACCCAAAATAAGTGAAAAGCTTTCAAACACCATCAATTGTTCAATGGATAAACAAAACATAGTATATCCATACAACCTCATATTAACTATTAAAAAATGATCTCAATATCAGACTTGAATCCATAAAGTACATTGAAGAAAATATAGGAAAAACCCTCCACGACATTGAAGTTAAAGGCATCTTCAAAGGTTAAACATCACTAAAAAAGCAACTAGAAGAAAGGATAAACATATGGGACTACATGAAACTAAAAAGCTTCTGCACCTCAAAAGAAACAGTGACTAAGATACAAAAGCAGTCCACAGAATGGGAAAGAATATTCACCCAATACCCATCTGATAAGGGGTTAATATCCAGGATATATCAGGCACTGGTAGAACTTTACAAGAAGAAAACAAACAACCCCATCAAAAAATGGGGAGAAGAAATGAACAGAAACTTCAGCAAGGAAGAAATTCGAATGGCCAAAAACATATGAAAAAATGCTCATCATCACTGGTCATCAGAGAGATGCAAATCAAAACAACAATGAGATACCACTTTACACCACAGAGACTGGCACATATTCAAAAGAGCAAGAACAACAAGTGCTGGCGTGGATGTGGGGAAAAGGGGACACTCACCCATTGTTGGTGGGAATGCCGGCTGGTACAGCCTTTCTGGAAAACAATATGGACTTTCCTCCAAAGACTAGAAATTGAACTCCCATTTGACCCAGCCATACCACTCCTGGGAATCTACTCTGGGAAACCAAAAATACGCAGCGGAAACACCATCCCTACTTTTATGTTCATAGCAGCATTATTCACAATAACCAGAATCTGGAAGCAACCAGAGTGCCCGAAAATCGATGACTGGATAAAGAAGCTTTGGTACATCTACACAATGGAATACTATGCAGCTATTAGGAAAAATGAAGTTATAAAATTTGCCTATAAATGAATGGACATGGAGAAGATTATGTTGAGCGAAATTAGCCAGAAGGAGAGAGACAGATACAGAATGACTGCATTTATTTGCATGGCATAAATATATATGTACATATTATGATACCAATATCCAAGGTCAAGTGAAACATATATCAGGAGGTCTTGTCAAAGGTGGAAATTATCATAAACGTGTGGGAGTCAGAGGCTAGGTAAGACAGAAAATGGAACAGGGTGCTAATAATAGTCGAGGGTACTAATGCCAACCTAGAACTGAGCATTAAATAGAGGCAACAGGATACACACGACAACCTTTTAATGTATGTTCTGTAATCCATAGTCTGGAAGGGAAGGAAAAAGAGAAAGAGAGAGAAAGGGAAAGAAATAAAGAACCTGCCATGGAGGTGGGCTGGGGAAGGGGGAGGGAACCAGGGACGTTGGTGGTGGGAGATGGGCACTGGTGGAGGGACGGGTGCTGGAACACTGTATGACCAAAACCCAAACATGAACTTTTTAATTGTATATCTTTTTTATTTGTATATCTCACGGTGGTATAATAAAATACGTAAAAATAAATAAAATTTATTAAAAATTTTATTTAAACATAAAAAAAGAAAATAGTAACAATAGACTAGAATTGATTATTGAGAGTAGATAAAGGTATATGCATTATAACTCCTTAGTGAATGTACTGCAAACCACAATGTGCAAAAGAAGAGAGAGAAAGAGAGAGAGAGAGAGAGAAAGAGAGAGAAAGTAGAGAAAGTTATCTACCATAGAGACATGCAGGGAGGGGGTGGGGAGGGAAGTTGAGGACATTGGTGGTAGGAAATGGGCACTGATGGAGGGATGGGTGCTGGAACACTGGATGACTGAAATCCAACCATGAACTGTTTTGTAATTGTCTATCTCACAATGATATAAAATTTTAAAAAATGTCCCTAATTAAAAAAATGAAGTGTGGATTCATGCTATAACATGAATGAGCCTTAAAAACCCTATGCTTAGTAAATAAGCCAGACACAACAAAGACTTCATGTTGGATGATTCCATCTAGATGAAATATCAGGAACAGGTAAATTCATAAATAGAACATAGAGTACTGATTACAGTAATCTGGGGTTGTGGGGAATAGCTACTAATTGGTGGGGGTGAAGTGTTCTTTTGGGGTAATGTGTTCCAAAATGAGTAGTGATGGTTACACAAGTCCAAAATTATACTAAAAACAACTGAATTATATAATTTTAAAGAGCTGATTTTGTTGTATATTAAATATATATATATATATCCAAACATATATATACATATATACAAATATATACTTTTAATATATAATATACAAAAATATTAGGTGTTTAAATGTTACTAAATTATGCTTATAAATATATTAGAAAAACAAATGAACTTAGAAAAACAAACTTCCTGTACAATAAAACTATGTTATGGGTATAAAGAATAACAACATGCAATGGAAAACATAAAACATATGGTCTAGTTGGTCATTTTGTATATGTTTAAATCCTAGCTTCAACATCAATGGCTTATATATCCTTGAGAAACTTGTTCTTATTTGAACCTCATTTCTTCATCTACAAAATAAGAATATTAATAACTATAGCTCTTACAAAAGTTTACTATCTTTATTGTCCCCATACTGATTTTCACTGCAGATTTTGTGCCACATTTTTTATAAAATCCTTACACATCACCATTTTGTTAATTACTTTTTAATCATAACAGTATTACTTGAAAACAGTGTGATGATTTTATGGTGATTAATGTAAATCATTTCCACCCAAATATTCTAATTTTAATTAGAGAAAATTTATATTTCATTTGTATCCATACCACAGACGTCTTTACTGGAAACAACTAAGTTTGTAAAAATCAGTTTTATAAAATGTGTATGTTGCAATGACTAGAAGTTAGCTTATTCTACCTATTATGCTATCATGTGTATAAGTGTATCATTTGTATCACTTGTATCACTTGTCTTCCCATTGTTCATCGATTTGCTCCAGCGGTACCAGTAACATTTCTATGCATCCTGTTGCGAGCTAGTGTGGCCCAAGGGCATCTGCTCTCTCAAGGAACATGAAGAACCTCAAATCATTCCCTTCGTGTCATGGGAATGAGTTTTATAATTGTTACTGGTATTTGGGATATCAAATACAATAAGGTGTAAGTGTATGTTTATAATTTATGATGTATATCATACATATTAAGTTCTTACTGTCATTTAATGGAACCTAGGGAAGAATGCACATTTTTTAAAAGGCTTTCAATATCTAGAACAGACTCCTGGATGTCTACTCTTCAGAAACTATAATCATACAATGATAATGATTGTTTATAAAACACATGTAAGCCATATATAAATATAATATACATGTATATGATTACATGCATTACAAAGTTTAGAAAACTAAAATCTAAAAATCATAATAGGAATGTCAAAAAGGTTTAAGATTGTCCAAGGCACATTATTGAAATAACATGAAATTTTGAGCCATAAAATAAAAAAAGAAGCCAGGCTTTCAGATTCAATTAAATTATAGCTATCAGTTGAACATCTAAATAAAATTATTTTGAACATGCAGACTCCATCTCCAATAATTGGCACAAGACTTCTTAACTTCTTTTATGTTTGTTTGTTATTTGTACCAATCCCAGAAGTGCTCAGGGTTTACTCCTGGTTCTGTGTTGAACGTGGGGGAAGGGGCTGAGGATAAAACCCTAATTGGTCATGTACTTCCTGAAATTCCTTTCTGTGAGGATAGACAATGGACATGAGAAAATCTGGGCAGAGGTCAGGATTGATTTTTTGTGGCTTGCAAAGAAAAAATTCTTTGCTGTAGCCAGAGTTCCACAGTTTCCCATGAAATTGTGTGGTAGGGGTTTATTCCTACATTCCTGTGCATGAAAATCAAGTGGAATTCAGTGTTGATCTGAAAACTGCATAGGGCACGATGAGACTCATTCATCTATACTTCAAAAGCCCTAGTGGCAGACTTTATCAGCCTGATAATTTAGGTGGATGAAGATGACAGTAGGCTACTCTAGTCCCAAGTTAACACAAATCATCTACAACATTTTAGGTTAAGAATACTGTGTCCACGTGCTTGCTCTTCCTGAAACTAGCTTCTACAATGAGCTTATCTTGTGAAGAAGCCCATGTGGTCCATGTAGCTGGTGCTTTTTTTCCCAACAAGCACATCACTGTGCTTTCTTGGTATCAGATTGTCCAGACCCAGCCAAAGTTACAAATGATGCATCCCTGGTCAACTCCTTGACTGTAAATTCATGGGTTTCTGAGCCAATACCAATCAAACCAGTGACTCTCAGAAACCTGGCCCTCATAAACAAATATGACGCAATTTTTATCGTTTTACGTTACTAAAATTTGATGTCTTTTGCTACATACAAAATAACTGGTCACTTATATAAAAGTAACAGTGCAAAACCTCAATCTCATTTGAAATATGGTAAAAATGTGCAATTATAATATTGCTCATAAAATTAACATAAAAATATCAAAAAGATTATGATGCAGTTTTGACTAAAGAGCAGTACTCAAGTTTTTTTAAACAAAGAGGGACAGATGATTATGATTTGTTAAAAATCCATTTTAGTAACCTTAAACCAAGGGTGCCGCCATTTTCCACATCTGGACTTCCTCTCTTCAGAACTCCACCAGCCGAGCCCATCAAGCCCGGTATGAACCCGCCAATTTCTTCCTCAATCCAGCCCAGGTATGCTGGTCAGAGACTCTTAGACATGGGGCAGAGCGGTTCCTTGCTTCCGTGCCCACCGTCGAGGCGTCGGAGGCATGGTGGGTTCCGGCCCCCCCCGGCAGAACCTCACAACAGGCCGACGCCCCCACCCATTCCATGGGTGCCGCATTTTCACATCCGACTTCCCTCGCAGAACTCCCCCAGCAGCCAGCCCATCACAGCTTTATTTGGAGGTGTTTAAAAATATCCTCCCTACGGCAAGCCTAAAGCTGCTCGTGTTGTATTAAATGCGACAATATATTAGGTCATCACCTAAATAGGTTTGAGGCTCTTATGTTCCTGTAGTGCGTGTCGTGTCGAAATAATCTGGATTAAAAATTATATATGTGGCATAATACTAAATAGTTAATGTACTACAGAAAATGGATCTGTTTACTGAAATGATGTGTATTTTCAAATGATTTTGTTTACTGTTACATTTTGTTTGCTCTTATTCTTTGCAATAAATACAAATTTTTGCATATTAAAAGATAAATTAGAAATGAACAGATTTTTTTTTTAAATTTCTGGTCATCTCCTGGAACAGAGAAATATTCAAAAATAGAAAACATTTTGGTATGTTGATAAACCGCGCTAGCGGCCGCTCAGTTTATCAATAAATGCTTTATTTAGAGGTGACTACAACAGTATGCCACCTGCACGGCAAGCCTGGCAAGCTACTTGTGTAGTATTTGATATGCCAAATACCAGTAACATTTATATTAGGTCATTCCCGTGACCTAATATAATTGTTTGAGGCTCTTTATGTTCCTGGAGCGGGCAGATGCCTTTGGGTTCTACTAGCATGAGACAGGACATATGGAGTTATTACTGGTGCCCGCTCTAGCAAATAGATGATTAACGGGAAGATCGTGATCATGATCGTGATGTTGCCATTAATATCATAGTTTTTACAAAACAATATTGAACTTACTAAATGAACATAAACAAGAGAGGAGTATTAGTTGAATCTTGTAAGAAAGAAATATAATAATTTTCTAATTATCTGTTAAAACATTATAGGTTTGCTATCAAACATGGTTTCTTTTATTTCATGAAAATTAATATTCTTTTAAAAGCATTGTCTCTATATTATCACAGTAGTGCACTAATTTTTGTCTTTATGTTTTTTTGCTATCTTCTGACCATTTAGATTGTGTTTCCTCTCCAACAGCACAATTAGCTGACTCTCACATTTGGTTGAACCAGCACTAGGGATCTAACAGAATGAATTATTACCTTTACCTCTGAATCCTTGCCAAAACAATATGCTGCTTCTGCCTCCTTACTGAGCAGAGCAGCTAAAAATCCCATTTGAATAATGAAAACAACATTCTATACTTTATCAGTGACATCATGAGTACTACTTTAATACTACATATAATACGACTTCGTAAAACCTCAACTAAAATATTACATTCAAACAGTTTCATAGCTTGAGCTTATATGTACTCAGAACAAACCAGTGTCTATATGCAGTTTAATTCATAAACTTGCTTAGATTTTTCCCTTCTCATCTCATCCTAATGATACCTCTGGTATTTCATGACTTTAAAACTTCTATTTATTTTGTTATGGTGTGACTCAAGTGATAGAGCATATCCTTGCATACATGAAGCATTGGGTTTGATGGCATCAAACCTGCCTGGGCCACAATATGCTGAAGAGTATGGCTCCAATAATAGTAAAAACACAATCTTTAAGAGAGGCTATAGATTAAGATCATTGTCCAAAGGTTTATTAGTAAAATGCACATATCCTTGAGAAGCTTGACATTTAAAGGCATACATTCCTAAGCATCAAAACTGTATAATCACAGCCCAAGAGGAAGATCACTTCAATTCACTTGTATCAGTTTTCTTCCCATTGTTCATCAATTTGCTCTAATGGGCACCAGTAGATCTCCCATATGTTCTGTCACAATCAAGTGTAGCCAAAGGGCATCTGCTCGCTCCAGGAACAGGAAGAGCCTCAAATCATTCCTTCAGGTCATGGGAATGAGGTCCGTAGTTGCTACTGGTTTTTGGCATATCAAATACAACACAGGTAGCTCGCCAGGCTCTGCCGTCTAAGGTGGTATACTCTCAGTAGAAGGCTCTCACCTCGAGCATTTACTGATGAACCTCAACAGGGAGAGACCAGCTTTTCTCTTGGTGGAGCTCTGATGAGCTGTGGAGTCCTGATGTTGAGAATGACTGACCTCATAATGTGGGGTTTCCTTTGTCTTCTTGCTAGGCTCACTGGGATGACAGGCCATGGCTAGAACCTGCCTAGAACCGTATACAGTGTATAAATGTGAAAGATCCTGGAAAGTACCTGGTCCTAACTTCCAGTACTATCTAAGACTGTCACATGCACCGGTGGAGCTGTGGGTCTAGAGTGTCTCTTCCGGGGTTGCTGGCTGTGGTGGTTGGAAGCTCGCAGCCACACCCGCCAACATGGAGGTGGAAGAATGGGAGGAGGAGTCCCCGCTCCAAGTCTGGCCAGAATGGCCCTACCCCACACATGTGAGCAAACCCTTAGAGCTATGTTGGACTCTGCCAGGAGCTGGCAGCCCATTACCACCCTCCAGAATCACTTTACCACACTCCTTTACATTTCTTTTTTTCATTTTGTTGAATCCCACTCTATGGGGAAACACTGGGGTATCCCACACAAAATCTGGGAGAAGGGTCAGGGATCCCCTTCTGCTCCAGGGAATTGGCGGCCGTCAGACTGATAGTTTAAAGCACTGACTGGTACAGTAGAAAAAAAAAATGAACTAGTTGTAATTGGATATATATGGGGATTAGACCTTTCCAAACTATAAATAAGCACAAATCTGTGTTCTATTTGAGTAGATTTTTATCATAAGCTATTTATCTCTTTAATCACCTCACACTCCTTTTACTCCCTTCCCCCTGTCACTAACACACACACTCACAGATACACACAAAGACACACCCATGGAGTTATTGTTGATACTCAGGGCTAGGGATGTGGCTCAATGTTAGAGCACTTGCCTTGCATATGTGAGACCCGGGGTTCAATCCTGGCACTCCCAGAAACAAAAGGAACCAATAGAATGCAATATCATCTAAGAAATCAAACAATTCCTGGAAATGAGGGAAAATAAACACACAAGTTACAAGCACATTATGCGACACAACAAAAGCATGATATGTAGGAAGTTCAAAGTAATGTAGCAATTTGCTGCTACATGGATGAATCTGGAGAGTATCATACTGAGGGAATGATTAGTCAGGAGAGTGGTAAATACAGAATTATCTCTCTCATATGTGGGAATGAAGAAACATTGGGGAATACCAAGTAGGGAATGTCAACAGAAAAGAAGGATTGGTTTACAGAACTGAACTTAACTGCAAGGGAACTGGGTTTGGCAGGGAGCAGGCATCTGGTGGCAGGTGTAGTGTTGGAACACTACTTCATGAATCCTTATCATCAACAGTATTGAAGGTTAGGATCACCAAAATAAAAAAAAATACAACAGAAGAGACAAAACATATTTTTAAAAGAAATTCAGTGATTTAAATATGATATTGTCTCTTTTTAGAGAGTAACAGGTCTTTAGCAATCTTTGATTTCAGGATTTCATAGCTGGACATTTCTTTTTTTTCATTTTATTGGATCCCACTCTGTGGGAAACACTGGGGTACCCCACACAAAATCCGGGAGCAGGGTCAGAGATCCCCTTCTGCCCCAGGGAATCAGCAGTCGTCAGCCTGAAAAGAAGTGAGAATCCAGAGAAGTTTCAAAATGCTTTACTTTCATAGGATCTGGCATACAAATCAGCAATAGGAAATCCCCAAACTTAGGGTTCCCAGCTGGGCCTCAGCCATGCATAGGCCAAGATGGCTGCCACTGTGTGTTAAGGCCCTGCAGAGAGGAGACAGAAGAGGAGTGCCAACAAAAAGGGTGGGAAGCAAGCAGGCTACAGTTTTATATCCCTGCAACATTGACCGCCCACTCCAATGGAGAGTAGTTAGGGTCAAATCCCTCAGGTAATTTCTCCCAGGACCTTTGCCATGTTAATGTTGCAGAGCCAGGATCTGCCAAGGAAGTGACCTTGCAGGGTAGAGTGGTGGAGGGTCATCTGAGATGATCCTCAGAATACAAAGGCATGCATCTGTACCAAAGAATATTTTATAGGCAGTATATATTTCTCCAAGTCTTCACAAGAGTCTCATCTTTACTTCATGAGTCTTCTGAATATTAGCCTTTGAGTTATCAGAGAGCCATGCTTGTTTGCTTGGAGGCAAACAGCATTTCTCTCTGGTCTAATTACTTAGAGATTCAATGTGGCCAGGCAAATATACTGGTAAGATCTAGCTAGTCCCACGATGATTGTGGCAGCATGAGAGAATATTTATACCAGCCAGTATAAAATACATGGTCAGATGAATTGCCACGTTCAAACTGTCCTCCTATCTACAAAGTGACCTGCAGGAAGCAACTCCAGGCAGGCCAACTCCAGATGCAGAGGCTCTGGGCAGCAGTGTACTGCAACACTACTCTGAAAATCTTGTGGCTTATAAACGCAACATGTATGAGTGTAGAACTCTAAAAAACATTGCTTTTTCTGAAAGGACAGTCATCAATGGGCCCCTGGGTAATGTGATTCAATAGCACAATAAACAGACAGGGGCTCTGTACTTTTCAGAGTTATTCTTGCTCTTCTTTGGTACAAAACAAGGTTTTTCCAAGCCCTTTGATAAAATTGATTGGCCTTTTCTCTCTCTTTACTTGTTCAAAGAGATTTTACAGTTTACCAAATTGGCTTTCATTTCTGTAAGCAGGACAGAGCCCTTAGCTGTTAGTTACTTTTTTCTCCACCTCCCTCCACTCCCCACTCTAATTACTATATTTCCAGAAATGAAATTCACTCCATTAGCAGGATACTTCCCTCTTCATATATTCTTTCTTTTTTACATTTTGTTTTGAATTACTGTAAGATACAAAACTACAATGATTGAATTCCAGTCATACATTATTCCAACACCCATCGCTTCACAAATCTACATGGCCTGCCTCCTAGGTTCTCAGTTTCCACACCACAACCCAGCCAGCCTGTCTCTGTGGCAGACACTTTGCTTTTCTCTGTTTCTGTATCTATCTCTATCTCTCTATCTCTGTGTCTCTCTGTTTCATTCTCTCTCTGTCTCTCTCAATCTCTCTTTATAGGCACTGAAGTTGCATTACTACTGCTGAAAGTATGTCATGTGTATTGTATCATCTATATCCTGCTTATCTCTCACCCCTGCTCTACCCCCCACCCCCCACACACACACACTTTTTGGCAAGCTTCCTACCATGGACCAGTCTTCCTGTCAATCATTTCTATTGTCTTTCAGTATTATTCTCCTACTATATTTTTTGACATTACACAAATGACTGCAATCAATCTGCCGTTCTCTCTCTGACTTGTTTCACTGAGCCTGATACTCTCCATGTCCATGTCCTGACACTCTCCATTTTCATCCATGTCTAAGAAAATCTCATGACTTCATTTTTCCTAGCAGCTGTGTATTATATTGCCTTCGCATTCTCTTGTTAAGCCATATACCTTGGAGTAGATACACCTTTTCTAATTATAATTTTACATTAGTTAATGATGTCTCTGTATGATAAATGGGTGTTTGGAGAATTTGGAGAGCCACATAGGTAGACCATATGGAATGGGGTAAGTACTTGGCTTAAATAGTTGGAAGGCCCTAGGCTTTAGTCCAGTTAGCACACAGATGCATGAGTATTTGCCTGGAATACTCTTTACAGGTGTAGGTGAATGGGTATTAGAGACTACATATTTTTCTTTATATACATACGTTCTATAGCATGATGGGAGAAAATAATAACTTGGCCCTCTGGGGATAGGTTTCTAAAGGCCTCCATACAGATTTAAGGAGGCAAAAATGATTATTTTTAAGCTTTCAGTAGAAAACCATTGTCTTCATACCACTGAATCCTAATAATCATTGCTCCCTTTTCTCTAAAAAGCCTTAGTCTGAGTGTATATTTGGGTACTTTTGCTACTATTGTTGTTTTGATTTCTGGGCCACAGTAGTAGTTACTCAGGGGTAACTCCTTGCTCTACATTCAGGATTATTCCTGATGGTACTCCAGGATGATATGGGATACTGGACATCAAAATAGGGCAAATGCTCTCCCAGCAGTACTATCACTCTGACCTCAGAAGAGTGTAAGATTTTATAAGGGACAATTAAGATCACCACCCCCTCTTATTGCTAGTACCCAAACAAATCATTTTTCCTTAGGATACCTAACTTTTCCTCTTGGCACTGGCTTTTACAAGGTGTGAGCAACCCAATATTGGATTTCTTTACACGAGATATCACTGTGTTTTAATGAAAAATCTTTAATGGAAAATTTAATGGAAATTGAGTGGAGTCAAGTACACTGGGATAATTTTTCTTTTAGTCAAGAAACACTGACTTGCCCCTCGAGGTGTTGCAGGTGTGGCTGCGGTGCCTGGCTGGGTTGGCAGGTGGCAGACAGGAGATAAGCTTGTCTATACCCCCAGGGCTCTGCCCTGTGGGCCCAGGATGGTGGATGGACTGACATAGGAAAAGACTGGACCCCCTGGGATGAACCCATAGCAATGGCACAGTCTGACAAGCTACCTGTGGTGTATTCAATATGCCAAAAACAGTAACAATATAGATGAACTGGGCAAGAGACAGGCCAGACGTGCAGCTGTGCTGCCTAGCCCACAGGGAACAGCCCATGGATTCTCTGAGGAATCGGCTAGTCCCTGGCCTAGACCAACATAATTTCTAGGGCAAAGCAGTCATGTGGGGGTAAGCCACTCTGGCCAGAATTGGAGCAAGGATTTGGGTTCCTCCTTCTCCATGCTGGTGGGAATGACTACGAGCTAGCAGCCTCTGCAACCAGATGAACCGGATAAGGGACAGACCAGACACACACCTGTGACAGTGTGCAGCCACGCAAGAGGCTTAGATAACAAAGTAGTCTAGGACCAGGTCTTCCCAGGATCTTTCACATCTGTACACTATAATGATCATTGTAGTTGTAACAAACTGGGGAGGTTGATGGGGAATGAGGAATTATAATGTCACACTAGAGCTCACTACTGAATATACACATAGATAATTGCATCATAAATGGTAAGGCAAGTGACAAGGTGTAGGAAAAGAAAGAGAGAAATACAGAGACAGAAATAGAGATAGAGAGAAAGATGAGAGACTCAGATGCACTGGGGAGAGCTGCCATCCCGTTTTCCCCTAGCTCAGTTGACCATGAGGCTCCCAGGAGGCAAGATGGATTTTGGGAGTGGGCCCATCACCTCTGTAGGGCCTTGGAAACAGCTGAATGAGACTCGCTCACCATAATAGCCGCCGTTTTCATGGTCCACACCCAATACATCAAACTAGTGGAACCAATCATGTTCTAGAATATATTATATTTGACAATGTGTAAGAAAGGGAAGCAAGAAGAAGAAGAAGAAGAAGAAGAAGAAGAAGAAGAAGAAGAAGAAGAAGAAGAAGAAGAGAGAGAGAGAGAGAACCTGCCTTGGAGGCAGGCTAGGGAATGAGGAGGGATGTGGGGACATTGGTAATGGGAGATGGGCAGGGGTGGACAGATGAGAGTTGGTATACCGTAGAACCAAAATTCAAACATGAACATCTTGTAATTGTATATCTAATGGTGGTATAATAAAATATTTAAAAAATAAAATAAAAAATAAAAACAAAAAAAGGAAATGCTGTATATACAAACTAATGGTCTCATTGATGTATTTGAACATGAAATTTTCCTTCCATGTCTGAGCTTGAAGATATACTGCTTAATCTGACACTACCCCTAAATTCTCCCCCACTGCCCCTGTCCCCCGTTCAATGGTTCACTCTTATTCAGAGTTCACTTAAAATAACTTCCTAAGGAAAATATTTCCCTTTTTTTCTATATACCTATTATGCGGTTGGATAAATAAACATTTGTTTCATGTTGACCTCCTCAGCAAGAAATTGAGCTGAGAGCAATCACTACAGCTTTCTATATTTACTTTTGGGTTTTGCATATAATATTTATGCATATAACAAAATGTTTTCAGAGCAAAGCAGTAAATCTTTATGTGCTAAAGAATTTTACATAAAATTTCAGGATATATGCAAGATTTCTAGTACATAAATACCTTTCAGTAAGACTATCTAGAGATTATTATTTTCTAGTGGAAAAAGAACACAGTCATGATTGACAACAGAAGCCCCACTCTTCCTACCACAGCCAAAAAAAAAGTGTTTAGGAAAATTTCAAAGAATAGAAAAATGTAAAGTAGAAAAAGAGATATTTTAAATCAAATCCTTTTGATCATATAATCATTATAGGCTGTTGAAGAACTAAAATTTCCATCATTTAACTATCATAGATTTCAATTGCTTCAGCTAAGAGGAGATACTAATTAGTAGCATAATCTTTGTTGCCCAGTTTGAAAGATTACTGTGATTGCTTTCCTCCAGTGCCATGCCAGGCCTTAATGGTTTTAAAGATTAATTGACAGCATGTGAAAGCCAACTAGCCAATTAATGACTGCATGTCACCTAAGTGCCCAGAAGAATATATGTTCACATTGCTTGGGTATTTAGGTTTGACGCATTAGGTAGACTGCTATTCCTCATGACCATGTCTTCTGCATATATTTTCCTCTTATAACAATTGCTATCCATGAGTTAGTAGCTCTTCATAGATGTTTTATGAATTTACATATTTTTAGTGTTTGGTAAAGTACTACCTACATAGAAGTTCCTTGTGTATTAAAATTAATTTTAGCATTCGCCTCCATATAATGTTTATTCATATTTCATTTAATGTATAAGTTTTTTCTTAAGGTAAATTTTAAATGATAAGTTACAATAGAACTGCCTATTCAAAGAGTTGTATGACATGACAAAGCATTTTATCTCAAAGCCAGAGTAACTGGAAAAACTATTTTGAGTTAAGAGAACCTAGCTTGTTACAGACCCCATAAATCTTACTGATCCTATACATATTTTTTTTCTTGCTTACAGTGAGTGAAAAATACAAATGGATAGCAATTTTATAAAATGAACAATACCACATAGCAAACATTTTGGGGATAATGCATCCCTGATTTATTTAAATTTTTCAAACTTTTTCTTTATGATCTAAATTACTTTATTTCATTTATTATCTTTTAATTAATGTATGCCTTGAAACTAAAATTCTTTAGAGAATAATTGAGAAAAGGAGAAAAGAAGGACAAAAAGGAAGGAAAGAAGGAAGCAAGGAAGATAGGAAGGAAGAAAAAAAATTCTTAAATAATAAAAAGCACTAAAGCAAAGAAGCAAATTCATCTCTTTCCCAAATTTCATTTTCCTGGGTTTTCAATTTTCCCCAGGAGAATACTTTGCGCCTTTCAAAAGGTCCCAGGACATGAAGCAATCATATGCAAATAGCCAGTGAATAACCATTGTAACTGCTAATTTCACTATGTCAAAATATTAGATTTGCATCTCTCTATAGATATCAGAATTTCAAAAAGAGCAATGACATCGACTTATTTCATTCTATTAAGGCATTTAAAGTAAGAAGTCCCATACTGCTTTCTTTTTTTCACTCAGCAGAGAAGAAAGTGCAGCTTTGTAGATGTAGACTAAAATCTCTAGTTTCTCACTGAGCAACTCTACAAAAAGAAATTTTGAACAGACCAAGCACTGCCTACCATCACTAGCTTCTTTGAAAGATTTGATACTTATTAAAGTAATTAAGGGAACTATATTGAACTCAGTACTCATAATGTTTTTACATAGTTACAACACTAACTAGCCCATAAAACTTTTTGTTAGATGCTCTTTAAATTTGCTCATTTTCTCTAGAACAATTTCAACTTAACAGATAGTCATAGGAAAATTCTCTCTCATTCAAAAAAACTGTTTCTATAATGTCTTTTCAATTACTTCCCTATACTCGTGAAACAGGTCCACTGAAAAGAACAATGTTAGAGATTATAATACTGGATCATTAATTAACTTAAAGAAAGGAAAGAACATCTGGACCCTTGATGGTTTTACTTCTGACATGCACTGGCCATGACCTTCAGACTGATTAATCTTCTCTTCCGTCTCATTTTCCTAACCTGCGAAGTAAGAGTAGTTGGTCTACAGTAAGTGTCAACAAACTTGAATGTGCTTTGTAAGCTCTTTGGGATCTTATTAAAATTCAGATCCCGATTCAACTCATCTCAGATGGAATCCCAGTTCTACATTTCTAATAATTTCTGGGATAAGAATGATCTAGGAAATATATTTGAAGAGTCAGGAGGAAAATCTAAAAATTCCTTGAATTATTAGAGCATCTAGTATAAAGATGACTCTATAAATAAATATCATACAACATACTGCTTGACATTCACAACAATTCTTTGATGTATATTTTGTAACATTTAATGGAACTTAGTTTTAAACTAATTCTCCTACCTAAAATTCCTTTGCTCTCAAGAGGAAATAAAATGATGTGTTTGGGACAATAGGCAATATGTGGTCACCTCTAGTATAGTCTATCAATGATAAAATAGATGTCAGAGCAGTCATATGACAAAGCTGGTTCCAAACCCAAGTCAGCCATCAAGCTGCATCTGAGGTTTTAGTGATTTGTGTGGCATAGGATGTGACACCTGTCGCCAGAGTATTCAGAGAATGATGGACTTTGGCTGGAGCAAGAACATTGCAGAAGGAAAGTCAGTCCTGATCATGGCCTGGGTTTCCTGAGTTACTTCTCCCCTCATAGAAAGAATTTCAGAAGGAAATAAATACTGAAGTAAAAATAATTTTAATTGGGAAACCATAAAGGAGGTTGAAGAGAGAGAGAGAGAGAGAGAGAGAGAGAGAGAGACAATATGCATTCAGGGTAGAATATTATCTCCACCAGAGAGGAGAGACCACAGTGAAACCATAGAGCAAAAAGAAATTCACGTCCCAACTTAAAGTGTGCTTTAATAGGGTTTTTAGCAAGCAGTCTGTACATGATCTTCAGTGATCCTTCATATTCCTATTTTAGGGTTTTGTTTTGGTTTTCATGTTTTCTGTTTTTTTTTTTTTTTTTAATTTTTGCGGGAACAGATAAAGACACACCCTCTGGTGTTCAGGGCTTGCAGCTGGCTCTACTGTCAGGCATTACATCTGGTGGGACTTTGAGAACCTTAAGTCATCAAGTCCAGGTTGGTTACTTGCAAGTCAAGTGCCCTGCTTGTTGGATGACAGCCATTTCCTGTGGAGCTGCAGACTATGAGCTAAGCCCTGGTTTGTGGGACATGTCTGCGAAAGCAGTCACTGTGCAAGAGGAACGGTTTGAGCCCTCTCCAGACCAGGGTGTGGCTCAGGCCTGGCACCTCCGTATTTAGCCATCTGCACATACCACAGTGCTCTGATAAAATCCAGGTTAAATGTGCAGGTGACAAAGGAAACACCAGGCCCACGCTGTACCCTGGATCGGAGTGAGCTCAAGGTGTTCCTCATGCACTGTGACCGAGAGTTCACAGACACTTCCCACGGACCAGGACTTAGCTCATAGTATGTAGTTACATAGAAGATGACTGTTTTCTAACACTGTTCTCTGTACTATTGCCTCCAACCTCAATTATATTATTATCTTTATCACACCAATCTATACAAGGAGCCCAGGAGAGATGACGGGTTCTAGCCCTGGCCCGCCAGCCCAGCAGAGCCTTGCAACAAGCCAGACGATCCCCCCACTCCATGAGGGCCTCCATTTTCCACATCCGGACTTCTCTCTCATCAGAACTCCACCCAGCAGACCAGCCTATCACAGTCCAGCTCATCGAAATCCACCCTGCTGCAGTCTTTTTAATCCAGCCCAGGTATGCTGATCCAGAGACAGACTTGGGGCAGAGCTGCTACTTGCTCTCCCTGTGCCCAGCCGCTCACAAGGAGCCCAGGAGAGATGGCAGGTTCTAGCCCTTGCCCGCCAGCCCAGCAGAGCCTTGAAACAAGCCAGACGACCCCCACTCCATGAGGGCCTCCATATTCCACATCCGGACTTCTCTCTTGTCAGAACTCCACCCAGCAGACCAGCCTATCACAGTCCGGCTCACGCTGCTGCAAGCGGCAGCGCAGTTCATCATTAAATGCTGGACTTAGAGATGACTGCAAGAGTATGCTACCTGCACGGCAGAGCCTGGCAAGCTACCTGTGTTGTATTTGATATGCCAAATACCAGTAACAATTATAGACCTCATTCCGGAATGGATTGTGGCTCTTTATGTTCCTGGAGCAAGCAGATGCCCTCAGGCTCTACTAGCATGAGACAGGACATATGGAGATGTTACTGGGGCCCGCTCGAGCAAATCGATGAACAACGGGAAGACAGTGATACAGTGATACAGTGATACACCAATCTACCAAGAGTTCATTGACCAAATGAAAGGCAAGTGATTTTTAATATTCACTTGATCACTTGATCACTTGAATCCCATTATTCATCGATTTGCTTGAGTGGGCGCCAGTAACATTTCCATTTGACCCCATCACGTGCCAATGTAGCCTAATGGCATCTGGTTGCTTCAGGAATATGAAGAGCCTCAAACCTTTCGTTCAGGGTCTTGAAGAAGAAGTCTTGTAGGTGGGCAGCCACGTGATCTTTTGACATCCGTAGTATCCAGTCAGTAATGGCTCTAGTCCAGCGGTCATCTCCAAATCTCATTACATGTCCAGCCCATCTGATTTTCGATACCTGGAATAGTAATGGAGGTCAGAACTCAATAATAATAATAATAATAATAATAATAATAATAATAACAAATAATAATGATATTTGAAACAATGATTCTGTAGCCTAAGACTTATACTATGCTAACATGAACAAATTTGCTGATTACAGAAATTTAATTATAGCATCTAGGATAACATTTGCAAAGACATTTTCCCTGTTACTTCTAGAATTACGCAGGAGGGTTAAGAAGAAAACTTAAGACTCAGAACACAAGCCAAGTCTGTGTGAAGCACTGGGTTAGATCCCAAGCACTGTGTGGGCCACCTGACCCACCCAATTCCAGCCCTCACTACAGCACCGCTAGGAAGTTCTCTGTGCATCTGAATCTGAGCATTGACAGTTCATGCACTAAACCCAGAGAATTACAGTTTTGGAATGTTGGCAGTAAATTTTCAAGAGTGGTCTTGCTCTCTCCTACCTAGTAACGCTGAGTGTGTGATCCCTACACTTGTGTAAAGAGTTAAGAGAAAACTGAGAGTTCCAAGTACATATGCTATTACAGTCTAAAACACTTCAATCTCAAAACTGTATAACCAAAGGCAACATTGGAGACTGCCAAAGGGAACTCTAGGGACTGCATTTTCTCCATTCTGCTTGAAATAGGAATACTTTCTGGGTAAGACAGCTTCTATGAAGCAGAACATCAATATCTTTGTAAAACAACCTACTCAGAAGTTGGAGCACAAAGGACATCATGCAGTAACCTACTTGGTTCTTCTTAGACTATAAAACAGTCAGCAAGCATCAGATATATCAATGAAAGAAAAATGAAGTATACTGATAAGTATACTGTGCATGATAACATGTACATGCTTTTTATATATGAAAGAGACCCAGCCATGTTGAATAATTCCTTCACAAGTCTTAAGAGACTTTCTTAAGTATTTTGCCAAACAGAGGACTTTAAGAAGAAAGGGGGGGGGGGGCACATTACCATTAGCTGGAAAGGTAAAGTTCTGTCTTCTCTATTTAAACAATAAGCTGGTAGTACAGAAAGATACTATAAGAGGTACGACTTTTGCCTAGTAATGAAGCTGACTTGTTCCCTGGCAACACATACACTGTCCTGAATACTACTTAGGGTCACTCCTAAGCACAGAGCCAGGAATAACCATGGAGCACTGCAGATTGTGACCTAAACACCAAATCAAATAAAGCAACATAAATCAGATGATACCTCCCCCCGCACATACAGCAGAGTAAATTTCCTTATGGTGAGTTTACATGTAAATATCTTCTTTAAAGGCAACCTTTACTCTTTCAGTTCCCTTCCACAAAATTAACCTTTTGCCAAGGGCATATTTGGGGGCAATAGTTTGTTATTCTCGTATATAAATCTTTGATTATCTCCTCTTTCCCATAAACATTCTGCTAAGCAGTGTAGAATGAGTCAAATATACCACTTGGCTAGTTTGATTATAAGAATTGTTAGAAAACATGTAATTTCTAAAAGGATACATTGTATAGCTTTAATCACTAGAGTGCTAGCTTTATCTATCAAGTTTTTTCTGCTCACAGAAACATACTTAACTTTACCTGAACTCAGTGATTCTAATTATGTCATCCTGGCACAGTCAAACACAAAGGAAGAAATAAAGATGACCTTCCCTGTTGAATATAGAACACCAATTAAGTTGATTTAATGTCATGGAATGAAAATAGAGTCAATATTTTCTGAATTTTCCACTCTTCAGTATATTATATTGGCAAACTATGTACTCCCTTAGTAATTCAAGACATCAACAAATATTTACTGAATCTTTGCTATTTATGTACAATATTTGCTAAACTCAAAAAAATAAGGCAATAATAATATAAAAGAAAACATAGAAATGACAAAATTAGGTAGGAGCACAAATAGCATTTTTTTTCCATCAAAAAGACATGGATATTGGTATCATAATAGTACATATATATTTATGCCATGCAAATAAATGCAGTCATTCTGTATCTGTCTCTCTCCTTCTGGCTAATTTCACTCAACATAATCTTCTCCATGTCCATCCATTTCTAGGCAAATTTTATAACTTCATTTTTTCCTAACAGCTGCATAGTATTCCATTGTGTAGATGTACCAAAGCTTCTTTATCCAGTCATCGATTTTCGGGCACTTGGTTGCTTAGATTCTGGCTATTGGAATAATGCTGCTATGAACATAAAAGTAGGGATGGTGTTTCCGCCGCGTATTTTTGTTTCCCAGAGTAGATTCCCAGGAGTGGTATGGCTGGGTCAAATGGGAGTTCAATTTCTAGTCTTTGGAGGAAAGTCCATATTGTTTTCCAGAAAGGCTGACCAGCCGGATTCCCACAACAATGGTGAGTGTCCCTTTCCCACATCACGCCAGCATTGTGTTCTTGTCTTTGAATATGTGCAGTCTTGTGGTGTAAAGTGGTATCCATTGTTGTTTTGGAGGTCTTTAAGGTGGGAGATTAAGCAGAGTTTAGGTAAAAAAAGGAACGGGTGACAAAGTATATGCCAACCTAGAACTGAGCATTAAATAACAAAAGGATACAAATGACAACCTTTTAATATGTTTGTACCATAGTCTGGAGGGAAGAGAGAGAGAGAGAGAGGGGAAAGAAATAAAGACGCAGGGGCGGGAAGGGGAGGGCGGTTTGGGGTGGTTTAGTGCATCCTAAAATATTTTGTAGAATCTAATATCTTGCCTACAGAGAGAAATAGTCTGAATTCATGATAGCCTTGAACACTAGTATTCAATATGACAAAGCAAATGCAAACTGGGTCTAATAGCTAAAGACTTTTTTGACTTTTTTTAAGATGTTCAATTGAACATTTAAAAGGTTTAGTCTCATATCAGTTCTAGAAAGCCCTCCTGGGGCAGGCTTAAGTAACTATGCCATTAGGCACTCAGTTGCAAATTGCCTATTAAGTCTGACTGAAACTGTAAAATTGCTTTTCACAATGCAAATTAATGTAAATAAGAACAATTGGTTACACATATCACAGGCTATCAAATTGTCGACAGATGATGCATACTTCCTTCCTCCCATTTTGAATTAGCATTACTTTAAAGTTATATTTAGTAGGTCTTAACAGACTTGGGTGTCCCAGTGATAAATCCCACAAATTTATTATAAGCAGTACATGTGTCCTGTGTATGTAATCTATTATATGACATATAAACCTCTTTTTATCTATGTATGAGGGCACTTATGCTCAGTTTTAGTGGATAGACCTCAAATAATCCATTTAACCTTAGCTCTTAGGTTTCAGTAACATGATTCAGTTACTAAACATTATTAGAAGCATTTATCTTTTTACAAACCAAATATATTAAAAGAAAGAAAAATAGTACAAGATTATATAAATATTAAAGTCTTCTTTAAATAGAAATATACATAGAGAAGCCTTACTACCATCACATATTTAATTATTATTTTGGAAGTTTGAAGGTTATGTAAACTTTAAACCCTTAGTTTCCATTTATGTTAAATTATAGTAATGCCAAGTAACAACTGTAAAAGAATTGCAAAGTTGACTGAATGAAACTTAGAGTATTTCTCCATAATCAAACAGACATACAACTACATAGTATCTTAAGTGTCTTGAGCATTTTCTAGTGTCACTACTAAAATGGTAACTAAGCAACTTACTACAGAGGTAAAAATATTTGCTGCTGCTGTTTTATCCTAAGTTATTAGTCAAATAAGTCACCAATATTTTATTTTTAAGTCAAATAAGACACCAATATTTCATTTTTAATACCCTATCTCAAAATCTATGAATTTGTCAATGGCTTTTACTTTGTTTGGTTTTAGGGCCATACCCGGGGCATGAGCTCAAGGCTCACTATTGGCTATGCCCTCCAGGATCAATCCTCATGGGCTACATGGACCATCTAGGTACCTGTCAGGGATTACACCTGGTTGGCTGCATGCAAGGCAAGTGTCCTTTCCACTGTTCTATCTCCCTGCCCCCCAACATTTATTTTATTTATTTTGAGCACCTTCTTTTGTATCATTACCACTATAAATATTGAATTTGTGACATGTCCCAAATATAATTTGAAAGAATAGGAAACAGAAATATAAGAAAGTGTTGTACCTCTTTAAAAATTATAAAAATAAAGTTTCAGTAATTTCAGTAATTAGAAAGATAACTCTCCTCCACCCTATCATAAAAACATATATATTGTTGCAGTGACTAAAATGAGCCATAGCTTGAGAGGGGAGACTTTTGTTTTCCTCTTTGCCCACATTGACCATCATTGTAAAGACTGACGACACCTTCTAGGAGTATCCTTCATGGTACAAAATTTGATCTCACCTGTTTCACCAGGGAGTAGTCAAACTGTACTTCAGTCCAACTTTCACAGCATGGAAATTATTCACTGAACTAGATTTCTTGTGCAGCAGTGGCTCTAGATTGGCATGAGAAATTTTCTCTTTTCAGAAAGAAGTCCATCCTAACTTCTCAGGTTGGTCCCATTGCTTAACCTTGTAGAAAATAATTTCAGGAAGGAGATGAATAATGAAGTAGGGTAAGTTTCTTTGGAAAAAATGAAAGAGAGAGTTACATGATCAAGAGATAACTTGGTCTTTCCCTGAATGGAGAGAGTCAAGCACATATTCAAGCAGAGGCAGGTGACTGCTCGATTGGGGAACAGTGCTTTTGCTTTTTGCAGAGTTCAGTTTAATGAGATTTCCCCAAGCATGGGATGCTGACAAGGCAGGAAGCTTGGAGCACTTAATTGTCTCTTTTTTGGTGTTCTTTCTTATGTGGAGGGGGAACAGCCAGAGGTTCTAAGGGTTTATTCATAGCTCTGCACTCAGGGATTACTTCTGAAAAAGCTTGTGGGGATGAGGTGGCATATAGATAGCAGAACAAACTGGGGTTTCCCTACCTACTGTAGTATCTCTCAGGACCTTGGTCTGATATTTATATTGCTGAGTCGGCAGTGGGGGCTTTGGTTAGAATGGATCTTGACACCACTGGTGAGCACCTGCAGAAAGAGCTCATGAAATCACCTGGAGATTTCCTCATTCTACTGGAATTTCTGAAACTTTCACAGAAGCTTCTATCTGGGAACTTGCCCTGAAGTTC
Organism: Cryptotis parvus; assembly: GCA_021461705.1. Taxonomy (NCBI): domain Eukaryota; kingdom Metazoa; phylum Chordata; class Mammalia; order Eulipotyphla; family Soricidae; genus Cryptotis; species Cryptotis parvus. Next base: position 25,147 of record JAJIBD010023227.1, on the reverse strand, counting down.
CTGCTCCCTCGTTTCATTCCATGGTGAATTGCCCTATAAGATGCCTGTGCATCTGACATTGGGCACACCTTCACTGGCTTATTTAGGCACCCATAAACTTGGGAAAGCCCCCAATAAACCTGCTTTGATTTTCTTTTTCTCTCAGTCTTGGTCTCTATTTCTCTGTGACCCTGTCACATACAACATTTTTGTTCCTGCATTAAGGCTGTTTCTCTTAGTAATGACTTTCTGTCCATGTTTGTCTCTAAATTATTATCCTTTTCTTCCCTCTCATTCTCAACTTCAAAGTAAATTTTGTCTTCTTTTGTAGTCACACTTCTGAGTGCTCAAGAACTACTATTGGCTTGATGGTTAGGGATTGGTACCAGCAGTGATCAGGGGAGCTTAGGTACCAAGAACTGAGCTGGGTCCTTCTATAGGCTAGAGTCTGGTTCACATTCTTTCTTTTCTAGGTTCTTACTTTACTTCTTTCTTTCATTCTTCATTTTCTCTATACTTTCTTCTTTGCCTTCTGTCTCAAAAAAGCCAAAAGTCACTAAATAAACTTTTTTTTTGTGTGAAAATAAGGAAATTCAGTGTGCACATATGCAATGCATCAGGATAAATTTTGTTAGTTCTCTTAAGAAAAGAGTTCTGCCCCCTTTGAAATCCATATTCCACAAAATAGATTTCTGGGCCAAACTGGTGAAATTTAGCATTAGATTGTTTATTTATAATCATATTTCCTCGCTAAGGTGAAAGGTAAATAAAGAATGAAAGTAATTTTCAGGTTCCCCCCTCCCTGGGGCTGTCCTTGCAAAGTGGCCTTGTGAAACAGCATCATACTTTTAATGAATTCCTGGGGTATGTGACAATGTTCCTAACACTCACAACCTTCCTTTCTTGAGCTTAAAAGTTACTTTCCTTGTCACAACTAATGAGGCTCTGACTTTATATTCTGGAACAGGGCATTTTAATAATGTACCTTCACAGATCACATTGAATAAACCTTTACAGCATTGTTCCATGATAGGTGATTCCCAACACAATGTTTAATAATACTTCAGTGGAACATGCTTAGAGACATTTTTGTGTATATGCACAGAAGAGAGGTTCATAGCTAAACGTACCACCTTTTGTTTACAATTGAACTGCTTTGCCATAAGCCCATTTCTATTTGTATGCTTGTTCACCTCCTTACTGACTGGGATTACTGAAAAATTGTTCTGTTGAACTCTGACAGAAATACATGACTGCTCAGCACTATTTAACAATCAGAGCTCAGGGAGAAAAGCTGGCCTCCAGGATTCTTCATTTTGCTTTCAACCCTAATGTTAAAGAGTCTACTACCATTTCTGCAATAAATATATAAATAATAATAGGTGGGATGAAAGGAATAACAAACACAGGAAAATAATTTTCTGGGATTAAACTCAAAGTTTGGTCACTGCATTGTCAGCAATATTCCATGAACACAGAACCTGGAGTAAATCCTGAGCATTTGCAGATGTAGACCAAAAAAATTACCACCTTTCAAATTATCATAATAATTAGAGTATGGTAGTCGACCTTTGCTATTAAAAATAATCTTGAATAGATACTGTGTACTTTTATCGTAGGTCTACTACTTAATATCTGGGGTTTTAGTTTTACTCTCAAGCTTTAGTTTCCTCATTCTTATATAAAAATTTAATCCAACTCATAATGTTAGTGGAAGGACTAATAGAGACACTAAAAGTGTTTAATGCTTTTAAGTGTCTTGATGAACTAGACGTGGCAGGTAAGTATTCTGGTAAATCTGATTTCCTTTCCCTTGCCTTATTTTCATCTAATGAAAACTACTATAAACTTAGCAGTTTATACAAAACTGGAAATTTCTAAGAGACCCAAAGTTTCATGCAGATTTCCAGGTTGTGATCTTTTTCTACAGGGTGAATTTTCTGAGAAACATTTCCTTCCACTCAGGGCTTTCCCATATGGTTGTAGAGCTTGTGCCCTGAAGACAATACAACATCTGAAAGGAAACCGTTCACATGATAGACCTCATCCATTTGTTTATTTATGACAACAATTTACTGGCAGATGGCAGTGTCTTGTCCTAGAAAAATCAGTATATCACAACAATTTTGCAACAGATGGAAGTAAAATGTCTTAAGGAATGGATGTTTTGATGTTGAATGGTGCTATATATGCTAGCAGAGGTCTTTAAGCCTGTTTTGCCTGAATGTTTTTCTTTTTCTGTTCCATGTAGCTAAGACTTAGCCCATGAGATTCATTTATTGTATTGTAAAATCTTTGCAATGTATACAGAAGAGCCCAGGAGATGGCACAAAGAGGTGGACACATGCCTTGTATCCATGAGGACCCAGCACCCCATGTCCCAAACTCCATCACTGCAGCTTGTGGCCTTTGAAGTCCTCAGCACTGATAGACACAAGTGACATTGCATCCGTTGTCAAGTTCAAGAATCAAATGATCAGCTCGACTCTGCAGGCATAACACTATTCAGATAGAGTGGCCCAGGCACTCAGCATTCTGGAATCCCAAACGCAATTTTTTAAAAAATGCATATGTATCAAAAATTATTCATTTTAAGTCATTCAGACCTGCTGCAGTTAGCTTTTATTTTTATTATCTTGCTATGTCTCTTGGGAACTGTCTTTAAATCTCTCTAGAGGGATTACTACTACCAGCTTCTGAGACTGAATATTTACTATTCAAACAGATCAGAAGCCCACAGTGCTAAGAAACATGAAATGCATGACAAATTATCTTTCCACACCTTCTACCATGCATCCGTGCAGTATATAATATTATTAAAGAAAAGGAGTAAATGGGACTAATAAGTCATTATTATGCACTCTATTTGATATTAAATAAATATGATTAGCCAATATTTAAAATGTATGAGTCTATGCCATGTTAATTTTTGATTCCAGGTATAAGTATGAGCTATCTTATCAGAGATCCCATTCATAATTAAATATAAAGAACCTGTAGCAGTTTTGAAGTCATTTATTCTTTTAATGTAGAATTAAAATAATTGTAATTATATATGCATATATATAAAAAACTAGGGAAATGTTTTAAATATTTATCTATTTCTGTTTATTTTTTGTCATTAATTTTATTACATTCATTGTGATATAGGTAACATGGTTCCATAGTGTTAACTACAATTTTCATGTATATAATTGCTGCTCCTCACCACAACCAAAGCACCCAAGACTCTCCACAAAGGCCCCTATGTCAATTCTTTTCCTTCTTTCCTCTCCTCTCCCCTTACTGCTTTGTACACTCAGATTTGCAATGACCAAGGATTTGTCATCATTCAATACTGTCTATCTCCTTACCTTGTTTCTGTGTACACTATAGATGAGCAAGATTACCAATATTTGATCTTCTCTAATTTATTCCGCTTACATGATGTACTACAATTCCATCCAGTAGGAATGACCTGCAAGATTTCATATTTTCTTAGAGCTGTGTATCAGTGAACATAGTTCCATTGTCTAATTATTTGTGACTGAAAAATTTTTGAGATACTATCTTAAATACAACTTTCACACAAGGGTCTGCAAAGAGCCTTTTAATAAGTTTCTATCACTGACACTGCAACCTTTAAATTTCAACTTAAATATCTGTTTACACCAATTCCCGACTAGGCACTCACTGTATCATTGTATCACTATCTTCCCGTTGTTCATCGATTTGCTCGAGCGGGCCCCAGTAACATCTCCATATGTCCTGTCTCATGCTAGTAGAGCCCAAGGGCATCTGCTTGCTCCAGGAGCATAAAGAGCCACAATCTATTCTGGAATGAGGTCTATAATTGTTACTGGTATTTGGCATATCAAATACAACACAGGTAGCTTGCCAGGCTCTGCCGTGCAGGTAGCATACTCTTGCAGTCATCTCGAAGTCCAGCATTTAATGATGAACTGCACGGCCGCAGTAAGTACTTGTGATAGGCTGGTCTGCTGGGTGGAGTTCTGATGAGAGAGAAGTCTGAATGTGGAAAATGGAGGCCCTCATGGAGTGGGAGGTCATCTGGCTTGTTGCAAGGCTCTGCTGGGCTGGCGGGCCAGGGCTAGAACCCACCATCTCTCCTGGGCTCCCTGTGAGTGGCTGGGCACAGAGAGAGCAAGTAGCAGCTCTGCCCCATGTCTGTCTCTCTACCCCATGTCTGTCTCTCAGATATGAATAATATCCCAAGGTTTGTATTTTCAGACATGTGACCTTAGATTAAGAAAAATAGAAAATTTACTTCTTCCTACAAATTCCTTCTTCCCCTGTTCTTTATTTCAGGCACACTAGAATCTCTCTCTTACTAGTTTTTGAATGAGTTTGGGTTTATTTAGCAAATGACTTCGGTTTTCTTTGGACAACAGTTTGCCCCATTTCTCATAAATTTGCCTCCACAGTGACCTGTATTTCATAAAAACACCCTACGCTGAGTGAATGACAACAGTCAAGTTAACATAATCTCCAGCTATTTTACAGCTATTTGTGCACTCACATGCATGTACAGAGAAGAAATCCCAACTCTACATCAGAATAAATATCAGTTATTAATCAACTCAATCTTTTTCTTTGGGGGTGGGAGTTTTATGGATTTTACCAGGTGATACTCAGAGGTTACTCCTGGCTCTTTGTTGCAGGACTCCTCTAAGAGCCTCTGCATCTGCTCTGAATTGTCGCCTGCAAATCACTTTGTAGATAAGGGGGTAGTCTAAATGTGGCAGTTTATCTGAAGCTTCAGATCCATTGATCCAAAGCGTAGATCCAGCCAGCAGAAGCCTGCCACCTCCTACTTGCGCACCAACATCAACAAGAATGCTCGGGCCACCCTCAGTAGCGTCAGTCACATGATTTGCAAGAAAAGTACCGCCCAGACCTGCGCATGGCCTCCATCCGCAGAGCCAGTGCCATCATGTGCAGCCAGAAACCCGTGGCTGTGAAGAGGAAGCGGGCACGTCCTGCCAAGAGTGCCTGAGCACACCCCCAGATTAATAAAGACATCTGCTGATTCCCACAAAAAAACCAGCTAGTACATGTATTCTGTACTACCTGGTATAAATATTCGCTCATGCTACCACAATCATCGTGGTACTAGCTAGATCTTACCAGCATAAATATTTGCCTGGCCACGTTGGATCCCTAAATAATTAGACCAGAGAGAAATGCTGTTTTCCTCCAAGCAAGCAAGCATGGCTCCCTGATAACTCAAAGGCAACTAAAATACAAAACAACCGTGAAGTAGACGAAACTTGTGAAGGCTTGGAGAAATATTTAACTGGTACTAGTATTAGACTTTGGTACAGAGACAAGCCATCTCGGAAACCCCCTTCTCCACCCTATAAAAGGTTTTTCTAGGCAGATCTTGGCTCAAGACATTAGCATATAAAAGGGCCTAGGTGAGGTGCTGGGAGAAATTACCTGAGGGCATTTGACCCTCCCTGCTTTCCATAATAGTGACAAGGAGGTCTGAGTTGCAGGGGTATAAAAATAGCCTGCTTCCTCTCTCAAGCTCTCTCTTTTTTGTGCTCTATCTTTGTGAGCTTACAACCTTCTTGGGAGTCTTGTCTTTGTCTCCTCTTTACAGGGCCTTTACACGTGGTGGCCGCCATTTTGGCCTCCACGTGGCTTGGGTTCTAGCCAGGAATCCTAAGCACAGGGTTGTTTCTATTGTGAATTTGTATGCCTGAACCTGTGATAAGTAAAGCTTTTTGAAATTGAATCGGATTCCTGAGTCTTCATCCATTCCCTGCCGGCTTCAGAGGTAGAAGGGAACTCGCTTCCTGGCACTGTTGTGGACCCTGGCAGCGTCCCGGAAAGCTCTTCACTCAGGAATTTTTCCTTGCACTCCTCAGGAATCAAACTTGGCCAATTGCTGCAAAGCTAACACCCTACCCACTCTACTATTTCTCCAACCCACAGTTTTCATTTTCAAAAGTAAAGCTGTGGTTATAGTCATAGAAATAGGTAATAATGGAAAATCATGGATTTATTTATAAATTTAATGTGATTTCTATAAAAATGATGAAATTAGACCTTATGTCTTTATATAGTGTAAGAATTAACTGCCTTGGATAGAAATAGAGATTGTTTGCATTGCCATTTTGCCTGAGGGATTTCAAATGAAGTAGGAGTCCCTTGAATCTTCTAACTTCTTGTACTCAAGCTTAGTAACAATTGGAAATTGTGTTCTGGCACACTGCCATTTCTTTGGAAGGAGGATGCTAAGTCCCACTCTGGTACAGTTTGCATTTTAGTGTATTTTGTAAATAAATTCTTAACAGATGGACAGAGCAGCAGGAAGTCAACACCAGGGAGTCAGCAGGTGGACAGGAAAGCCAGAAATGGACTGGCACTGATCAGATTAACAAAACTAAAATATCTTGGGATTCACACATGCTGCCCACAGAATAAGTTGGCACTGACCAGATAGGCAAACTCAAATCAACCCTGAACATGGAAAATTTCCATTACTTTGCTCCTATGGGGTAACAAGGTCCTTCCCAGATGGTGATGCCAAAGCAATAAATCCTTCAGAAAAATCTTTTATTTTTCTCTCCTTGTAGTTGACATGCAACAGGCAGGTAAGATGCAAATTATAATTATTATAAATATCAAAATATACTCTCTAAAATTGTATCAACCACAAAATTAAGCAGGAAGGAGGGATAGAGTCAATAACACTGAATTCTATAAGTCATTGATGATCTCCCAAAGGACTTAAAATATTTCATTTGCCACAATAAACACATCCTCTTCTATACTCCAACATATTGCTTTGCTCCCTATAATATGCAAATCTAATAGCTTCATTTTAAGGTCTGTTGCCCTGCTCATACAAAGATGTTTCTCTTTCATTAAAAACCTCCTTCCCACAATAAAATATGTCTCCCTGAGGATCTCTGTCCTTTGCCTTGCACAATTCATGTTATCCAATGACATAATTACTGGAAACACAGTCCTGATGTTGACAGGACATCCAGGATAAAGGAGCTGGACACTTGTCCTTATAAGACTCCAAGGGTTCTAAATAGGTGTCAGCTTTTGCCAGTTTTCCTGATTTCATAATATTTATTTAAAAATACTGAAATAAGTACAGTGCTTAAACTTTTATGAGTTTTATAATACATTAAGCATTTTCTTGAAATAAAGATATCAGATTTAAAATTTGACTTTGTTATTATAAAGCTGACTAGTCACGGAGCCTAACTTTCTGCACTTCCAAATCTGGTCTCAGATAATTCACTGAAAACAATATCATTAGTGCCTGCTAAAGGAGCAGACATGGGGCAGGGAGAGTGGATGGAAAACTGGGTTTTTGGTGGTGGTAAGGGCACAATGGTGGTGGAACTGGTCACGGAATATCGAATGCTAGGGGGATAAAAAGAAAATTCATTGAGGCTATTCTACAATAAATCCAGCAAAACAACTGTAACAATAATTCTCAATATTTTGTAACAATATGTGTCCTCATCATTACTGTTTTTTCTTTATTAGGAATTGTAGTAGAGTTAATACACAGACTCTCATTTTTAAATAATTCATGGGGGTCAACAATATGTCAAGTAGCAAGCAGAATAAATTCCAAAACCTGTGTAGCACATGATGATACTTCAGAAGAATGGGGACAGTCAGAAATACAAATGGAAAAAGGTTGTGGAAGCTTGCTTGGAAAGGTTTTAAATCCACAAAATTAGAATAAATCTGGTGAGTTTAAGTTTAGATTAAACTGTTTATATTAAGGAAAAATAATTTAAAAAACAATAAATAATAACAAAAAGTAGATTTTTATATTAAACTTTTATAGTTTAAATTTGACTTTTTACCTTAGACTAAACTTGAAAGTAGAAGAATGTAGCAGGACTCCTCTAAGGGCCACTGCATCTGCTCTGAATTGCCGCCTGCAAATCACTTCGTAGATAAGGGTGTAGTCTAAATGTGGCAGTTTATCTGACCATGTATGCTGTACTAGCTGGTATAAATATTCTTCCATGCTACCACAATCATCGTGGGACTAGCTAGATCTTACCAGCATATTTGCCTGGCCACGTAGGATCCCTAAGTAATTAGACCAGAGAGAAATGCTGTTTGCTTCCAAGCAAACAAGCATGGCTCCCTGATATGCTCAAAGGCAACTAAAATACAAAACTACAATGAAGTAGAAGAGACTTGTGAAGGCTTGGAGAAATATTTAACTGGCATTAGTATTAGTCTTTGGTACAGAGACATGCCATCTCAGAAACCCTCTTCTCTACCCTATAAAGGCATTTCCAGGCAGATCTTGGCTCAAAACATTAGCATACAAAAGGGCCTAGGTGAGGTGCAGGGAGGGATTACCTAAGGGCATTTGACTCTCTTTGTGAGCGCTCACCCTTCTTGGGAGTTTTGTCTTCTTCTCCTTTTACAGGGCCTTTACATGTGGTGGCCGCCATCTTGGCCTACACGTGGCTGGGGTTCTAGCCTGGAATCCTAAGCACCGGGCTTTTCCTTTTGCTGATTTGTATGCCTGAACCTGTGATAAGTAAAGCCTTTTAAACCTGCATCGGATTCCTGAGTTTTCATCCATTCCTCGCTGGCCGGAGGTAGAAGGGAACTCGCTTCCCGGCACTGTCGGGGGACCCCGCGAGGCTCCCCAACAGAAGAAAATTAAAAATAAAAATTAAATAGCCAAAACATAATAATCAGACTAAGTAAATATTACAAAGATGGTTTCCAGAAGCAATAATAATCCTACACAGAACCACAGAAAGTCATTAGAATAAGTTAGATAATACCTGTATAAAAAAATCTCTTATTTGTCTACTTGATCCCTACATTGCCTCATATTTTACTCATTTTCCTCTTCCTAAAGACATGAACATGTGTGAATTATAATAAACTTCTGTCAGTGGAATGTTTTTAGGATTAATTCTGTGTTTTCCCATATTCATTGGTACATTATTTGAAATATCCAAGGTATAGACCCAAGTATTCAGCAATAGAATAGAATGGATTTTCAAAACTGTGGTTTATATACACAATTAAATACTTCTAAGCTTTGAGAAAAATTAAGTGCAGTTTGCTAAAATTTGGGTCAAAATGCAATAAGTTATGTTATGCAAAGTGAATAAGTAAAAAAAACTCTATGAAATATTCATCTGTGAAATATCAAAAAACAAAGTGAAGGAGTAGACAATCCATAAAGGAAACAAGAGATATGGTCAATATGATCAATAGAGCTGTTATCTGCTGATACTAGGAATTGAGGGGAGTGTGGGATGAGGCCTTTGGTATGGCACACAAGTTATGCTTTTTTTCCCACTTTGTTCTAAGTGGATTTGGGGCTTTCAACATAACTTTGCTAATCTAATAAAATAAGATAAAAAATTAGGATTTTTAGAATTTTAAACTTTAAGAAACAATTGGGGCCACACCCAACTCTGTTCAGGGATTACTCTTGGTTCTGCATTCAGGAGTCACCTTTGGTGGGACTCAGGGGATCATATCAGATGCTGGGATTAAATCTAGAATGATCATGTGCAAGGCACATGTCCTATTCACCATACTATCATTCCAGTTTCAAAAAATGAGACCTTTTAGACTCATGTGCACATTGCTTAAAGTATAGCTCTAAGATATTAATAATTTTTATAATCCATACTTATCTACATCTGAGAAAAATTAAAGATGAAACTTTGAGTCTTTTTTCATAATAAACTAAAATGCTACCTTTTAAAGAATTTAGCTTTCAACATTCCAGAAATATTAGAGGGTTTGGTCCTAACTACTTCTGGATGAAATGGCTATATGTGGAAGCTGGTTAGAAGTACTGTTTCTGATCTGTATAACTTTAATATTATTCTGAAAATTAGATAATAATCAAAACAATATTTTAAAATAACAGATGTAAATTATAGCAAGAAAGCTATTTCATGTGAAGAATGTTTTAACTTGACCCCTTGCTTTAATTAATAATTCATAAATCAGAAACTTCTGTTTGGGTTAATATTAATGTAGCCTGTCTAATGTTCTCTCTCGCTGTCTCTGTCTCTGTCTCTCTCCTATTTGTATATTGACAACTTTTGTGCTCATTAAAGTTTATTACTTGATGTACATAGCAGAGTTTTCCTACACTGGTCTTGAAATGAGAATTTCAGTGCAAACATATTTTGGAAATTATTAGAAATTATTATGGGAAGCACAAAAAGAGAGAGTGTAGAAGAAAGATTCCCAGAGTGATAGCACAGCAGAGTGGGGTGTTGCCTTGCACATAGATGACCCAGTTTTGATCCCCAGCATCCCATATGGTCCCCGAGCTCCACCAGGAGTAATTCCAGAGCAAAAAGCCAGGAATAAGCCCTGGTGTGTCCCAAAAAGCAAAAAAGCAAAAGCAAAAAAACAAAAACAAAAAAAGAAATGTAAAGGAAGAAGAAAGTTAACAAAATACATGAACAAGCAAATTACTAAAGTGGGTAGCAGGTAACTGAATCCTTTGCTTTGAAATGTCTTCAAAAAAGGTAGAAAATTACACTCCAATATGATTTTCGTGAAGCCCAATCTGTGATGGTAGGGTGATCATCTGCCCTCACAAGGTCTCTTCCAATCTTATGATTATATGATTGCTCATTATAAAAGATTGGCTGGTAATTGGTTTGACTAACAGAGGTCAGAATGTGAAGGGATTGTACAACCTTCTGATGTTATAATAAAGAAGAATGTAGTCATCCAGTCAAGTTTCAGAAGGACAGTTACATTTTTTCATTAATGTGCCATGATAATCTTTATCACTGCTAATTAAGAGAAGCTACCCAGGACTTGATTACAATTTTGACTAGTAGAGATGGGGGTTTGTATAATAAAGATGAGAGGGATTTATGACAAAACTTAAATACTGTATAGGCATGCATGGTACTTCTTTTTGTTGTCTGCTTGCTTTTAACTACTTACATTGCTATAATCATATACTGACTTTAGAAATGACTTAATAGAGAAGAAAACCAAGTATCACTTTGCTTGGTTTTAATTAGAAAAAAGTCCTCCTTTTGCAAACAAATTGTGATATAATTATAATTATGTGATTTTTGTACATAATTTTATGTAAAATTAGTCACACAGAATACATATTTTTAATATACTGGTTATAGCTAATTGGCCAGCAGTGAGTTTTCAAAGTGATCAGTCCAATTATTGCCTGCCAAGAAGCAGAATTCGAATGTAGTTTTCTCTTTTCTAATATAATCCTAAAGGTTAGTTGAACAGAATATTCTTACTCAGAGCATACATGCTTTATTTTTAATTTATTTTATTTTTTTACTATTTTATTACACCACCATTAGATATACAATTACAAGATGTTCATGTTTGAATTTTGGTTCTACAGTGTTCCAACACCCATCCCTCCACCCCTGCCCATCTCCCATCACCAATGTCCCCACTTCCCTTCCCCCTCCCTCAGCCTGCCTCCATGGCAGGTTCTTTATCTCCTTTCTTTTTTTCTCTCTCTCTCTCCTTGATTCCCTTTCTTACACATTGTAGATTATAATATATTCTAGAACATGATTTGTTCCACTAGTTTGATGTACCGGGTCCGGACTATAAAAAATGGTGGCTATTATGGTGAGTGAGCCTCATCCAGCTGCTTCTGAGGCCCTACAGAGGTGATGGGCCACTCCCAATACCCATCTTGCCTCCTGGGAGCCTCATAGTCAGCTGAGCTATTGGAGAACTGGATGGCAGCTCTCCCCCAGGCTTCTGAGTCTCTGCATCATGGCCGAGATCCCTGAGGGCAGTTCGTGGGCAGGGCAACCAGTCCCTCTGATTTGGGTCAGAGAGGGATGGGGTACCCCAGCTCCATCTCCAGGAACCCCAGTGACTTCTGCCTCTGAGATTTGCCTACCTGACCTCGAACTCGGCTGCTCTGAGCTGGTCTAGAGATCACCATCTCTCTTGCGTGGGTTCTGATGAGCTGTGGGGTCTGGTCCATGATAATGGTGGCTATTATGGTGAGCAAGTCTCATCCAGCTGTTTCCGAGGCCATACAGAAGTTATGGGCCAACTCCCAAAACCCATCTTGCCTCCTGGTTGCCAAATGGTCAGCTAAGCTAGGGGAGAGCAGGATGGCAGCTCCCCATGTGTCTGAGTCTCTCATCTTTCTCTCTATTTCTGTCTCTGTATTTCTCTCCCTCTTTTCCTACACCTTGTGACTTGCCTTACCATTTATGATGCAATTATCTATGTGTAAATTCAGTAGTGAGTTCTAATGTGACATTATAATTCCTCAGTCCCCATCAACCTCCCCAGTTTGTTACAACAGCAGTGATCATTATGGTGTAAGATGTGAAAGATCCTGGGAAGGATCTTTCACATCTTTACACCATAAAGGATCTTGGTCCTAGACTACTTTGTTATCTAAGCTTCTTGAGCGGCTGCGCACTGTCACAGCTATGTGTCTAGTCTGCCCCTTTTTCGGTTCATTTGGTTGCAGAGGCTGAGAGCCCATAGCCATGCCCACCAGTATGGAGAGTGAGGAGCCCAAATCCCTGCTCCAATTCCAGCCAGCGTGGCTTCCCAACCACATGACTGCTTTACCCGAGGAGCTATGTTGTTCTGGACCAGGGACTAGCAGAATCCTCAGAGACTCCATGGGCTGTTCCATGTGGACTGGGCAGTGCAGTTGTGCGTCTGGTCTTTCCCTTGCCCAGTTCATCTCTATTGTTACTCTTTTTGGCATATCAAATAAACCATGGGTTGCTTGCCAGGCTCTGCCATGGCTTTGAGTTCATCCCAGGAGGCCCAGTCTTTTCCTATGTCAGATCATCCAGCATCCAGGTTCCATAGGGCAGAGCCCTGGGGGTGTAGACAAGCCTATCTCCTGTCTGTCACCTGCCAACACAGCCAGGCACCGCAGCCACATCTGCAACACCTCTAGGGGCAGGGAGCATTCATACTTTAATGCAGAAAACTAAATGAACATAAGATTTTATTTAAACCAGGATGAGGGGAAAAAGCATAAATTATTTAAATAAATAAAATTATCTTTTTTTTCCTAATTGAATCAGTTTTATTTATAATATCCTTTGATCAAAAACCTGTAAGAACATAAAATTTGGGGGCAAAGAGATTGATTTACACTGATTAATCGTTTTATATAGTACTTTTAGTTAGAATTTGTTTTTTTTTTTTATTTTTTTATTGTACCACTGTGAGACATACAATTACAAAGGTGTTCATAATTGGTTCTTGGTAATACAGTATTCCAGCACCCATCCCTCCACCAGTGCCCCATTTCCACCACCAATGTACCCCACCCCCTCCTGCCCACCCCCCAGGCTTCCTCAATAGCAGGTAGCCCCGTTTCCTCTCTTTCTCTCTCTGTCTCTCTCTGTCTCTGCATCTCTCTCTCTTCTTTTACACATTCTGACTAGCCCTGCAGATATTAAGAGTTTATCACTTAAGTCTCTTTGTGTATATTCAATGGTGAGTTAATCCCCATACTTAGTAAAACATTGGTATCTATTTATATACTATTAATGAATGCAGTCATTCTATATCTGTCCTTTTCCTTCTGACTAATTTCACTCAGCATATAGTCTCCATGTCCATCCATTTGCAGGTAAATTTCATAATTTCATCTTTTCTGACAGCCGCATAGTATTCCATAGTGTAGATGTACCACAGTTTCTTTAGTCAGTCCTCTGTTCTCGGGCATTTAGGTTGTTTCCAGATTCTAGCTATTGTAAATAGCACAGAGATGAATAAAGAAGTACAGATAGTGTTTCTGCTATGTGTTTTTCGGTCTCTCAGGTATATTCCCAGGAGTGCTATTGCTGGATCAAATGGGAGCTCAATATCTAGTTTTCAGAGGAATGCCCATATTGTTTTCCAAAAGGGCTGGACCAGTCGGCACTCCCACCAATAGTGGATGAGAGTCCCTTTTTCCCCATATCCACGCCAGCACTGGTTGTTCTTGCTGTTTTGGATGTGTGCCAGTCTCTGTGGTATGAGATGGTATCTCATTGTTGTTTTGATTTGCATCTCCCTGATGATTAAAGATGAAGAGCACTTTTTCATATGCCTTTTGGCCATTCGAATTTCTTCTTTTTTGGAAGCTTCTGTTCATTTCTTTAGTTACAATTTGAACTCATGATACTATTGAGTTATTTGTAAAACATGAATAAGAAAAAACAAAAGCCTTTTACAAACTAATTTCAGAAGCATGTCTTAAACCTATTTCAATGTATGTGCAAAAAAAACATATTACATCTAGTCTTTTTTCACTTACTAATATCTGGTCTGACATAGAAAAAGACTCAGCCCTCCTGGGATGAACTCAGAGCCACAGCAGAGCCTGACAAGCTCCCATGGTGTATTAAATTTGGCAAAAACAGTAACAATAGTGGATCTCATTCTCAAGCGAATGGAGACGTTATTGGTACCCACTTGGAGCAAATCGATGAAAAAACGGGAAGACAAGTGACAATGTCATTCTACTTTGAATGAGCTTTATGGAATAAAAGCTCAAAAATGACATTTTATGGAATAAAATGTCAAGATCAGGATGATCTGTTAAACCCACTGGCTATTTGACTTTGACAGCAAAACAAAATTATTCTAACAATCTTCAAGATTACCACAGGAACAGAATTAAATTATTTAATTTTATGTCAGAGCCTGGCAAGCTACCCGTGCTGTATTTGATATGCTAAATACTAGTAGCAATTTTAGACCTTATTCCCATGACCTGATGGAATGGTTTGAGGCTCTTTATGTTCCTGGAGCAAGCAGATGCTTTTGGGCTTTACTAGCTTGAGACAGGACATATAGAGATGCTACTGGTGCCCGCTCAAAAAAAATTGATAATGAACGGGAAGACAGTGATACAGTGATACATATTCCTGAGTCAGGAGAGGCTCTTGGGCTGCACTAGCATGTGAGCAGTGACAAATGGAGATGTTACTGGCTCCCGCTCAAGCAAATCAATGAACAATGGTAAGACAAGTGATACAAGTGAAGTGATTTATTTTTACCAAAGGAAGCAAAATGTTTGTAAAGCTTAAGTGTTTAACAGGGTTTCAATTATCAGATACTTGATATTGCATCATCTCCAGATTAAGAGAACCCTTTAATCATTAACATTTGCTATAAAAGAAAATGATTGGTGAAGAAGAAAGAGGACTTCCTAGTATTTTACAGACAGCTATAGAGAAATTATTGTTTGTTCTAGGGTATAGTTGGTGTCCTTTTACCATCTATAGGAGAGTAAAGAACTGAAATTCATGGCTTTGTTTTACTTAATTTTTATAATTAGTTAAGTACTTCACTACATTTTTATTAGTCTATGAGCATCTGGTAGGTGTTGATTATACCATATTGATCTTTCTATATTTTGAAAGTCTTACTTAATGCCTGGTATGTAAGCGATGATGTCTCCTATGTGAGTGAGTGAGGGTCTGGAGTAGTAAAGTAGTTAAAAATAATGTAAATTCCATCATCATAGAAAAAGAGAATAAATTTAGAGATCCAGACGCAAAAGCAGAAACAAAAAATAAATCATTTAGAAAACAAAGGCAGAGAAGTCACATCAAATGAGCTGGAAGCAGCTCCACACTTTCTGGGAGTCAAAATAAAAGAGAACATGAATAGGCTATATGTCTCAACATTTAAATTTTAAAAGAAGGAAAAAATATTTATTACAAGGGGATCAAAGAGATAGTTTAGCAAGTAAGGCTTTTCCCTTGCATGTGGACAGCCTAAGTTCAATCAATCCCCAGCACCTCATTTGGTCCCTACAGATAGTCAGGAGTAAGCTAAAAGAACTGCAAAAGTGTGGCCCAAAGACAAACAAAATAAATATTCATTACGAGAATAGTTCAGAATAGTACTATCACAAGACACATTGCTTTATTTTCTTTATATAGAGGTGGCATGCATGTTTCTGCTTAGAGGCCACATACCAGAAGGATTGAATCTTAAGATCTTGCATTTTTGTATTCTATGACTGGAGTTCATATGTAACTTTAAAAAATGAAACCCAGGGGCCGGAGCAGATAGCCCAGCGGGTAGGGTGTTTGCCTTGCGGCCGGCCCATGCCGGCCCGGGTTCGATCCCTGGCATCCCATATGGTTCCCCGAGCACCGCCAGGAGTGATTCCTGAGTGAAGAGCCAGGAGAAACCCCTGAGCATTGCCAGGTGTGACCCAAAAAAGCAAAAAAAAAAAAAAAAATCCAATAAATTCCTTAACTAAACAGTGACTGCTTTTACAATACTTCATTAGGCAATGTGGGACTATAGGGAACAAATCAAATGACTCATCTGCTTTCAAAGGTTCATCTAGTGGGGGAAGAAAATAAACACAAACACGTACTTTAATAAGGGAAGTGACAGAATATGCCACTGAGAAATACAATATTATTTAGAGGAAAAAAACCAACCAACCTATTTTAGGAGTCATGGAAGCATTCCTAAAGAAAGCTTATTTGAGATGGGCCTTGAAAAATAGGTTTTTCAAAGTTGAATGCAATGACTACAGAAAGCTTTTACCAGGAAGGGAATACGGTGTACAAGCAAAAAGTGAAGAGTCTATGTTTCACGCTTCTAGGGAAACGAATAGTATTTATAATACCACTTTAGCTCTCACAATGGCTTTACGTCAGGAAGCAATAAGAGATAAATGTGAATTAGTACTTGTAATACTGGTAGAAATCGAGTACCTCCTGACGAGAAGTAATTTCGCACGAATCAAATTCAGCATCCTCCTCTTCATTCAAAGCCCATCTTTAATTTCTACTCAGGTTTGAATCCTTTGACTTATCTAATTTTAATAATTAAAGAACTCTTTGGACTACACAGCATCAAGTATATTCTTTTATAATTCATGAATTTGGGAAAGTTTTAACACTATACGGATATGAATGAGTTTACTAAAACAGGCTAACAAGCCATCTGCTGCACGACACACGATTCAGTAAATGTCATGAAACTTTATGTGACCATAAAATGTAGTGACTTCGAAGCACCTTTCTCTGGAAGAGAAGTTCT
Source organism: Cryptotis parvus (assembly GCA_021461705.1). Classification (NCBI taxonomy): domain Eukaryota; kingdom Metazoa; phylum Chordata; class Mammalia; order Eulipotyphla; family Soricidae; genus Cryptotis; species Cryptotis parvus. The sequence goes on along the minus strand of JAJIBD010023227.1, from coordinate 8,134 downwards.
GTACAAGGCATTTGCAAATACTCTGGTCTTGGCTTGATCTGGTACATCACAGCTATAACAACAAATGCTTCTAATAGAAAAAAGAAGGAAAATTGGCTATACAGTTTCATAGAAAAAAAGTCTGTTGCTTTGACCAATGTTCCTATGTTTCTGTTGCAACAATAACAAAAAAGGGCATTATTATCCAAGTACCTAAGTTTTTTTTAGAGATCCTAAAGGTCTTAAATCCTCTTGTTTAGAAAACAAAGAATGCTCAGCCAGAGGAAAGGGTATATCTGTTTTCTTTGTGATGTAAAAACAGTAGATATTTACTGCTCCCTATTCAGGGCAAAAGGATCTTTCCTGTATCTTTCAATAAACCCTCTTGCTCTACCTGAACAGCTTCCTAAAAGAGTTAATCCAGTTCCTAAGAATGATATATTCTATTTATCGCTTATAGGAAGGAGCACCTAATGAACAGTCTGCTACAAAATAGTTTTGTCACAACCAGTAAATGAGGCTCCTGTTTGCATTTAGTTATCGGTGCTATCATACATTCAGGATACATCATAATTCTGTAATTACTAACAAATACTCATAGCCATTATACACGGCGTATGTGAGTTTATCAACAAATTTGCAAACTTTATAAGTCCATGGATTCCTTTTCATGTGGTTTCAGTCTTCCCTGCTCACACATACACACGAGAGAGAAGTAACCAGTAAACAACAAATGTGCCATAGAGAAGCAATTCTGCAATGGCTCAGGTTTTATATTCTAATAATGCTCAAATCCCAACTTCCAAGATTCAGCATTCTGTATCAGCAATAATGAGTAAAACTACTAAAACTCATTAAAGAACTTACGAATCAGTACATTAATTGAGGCTATCTGCTTCTCATTATACAAAGACAAATTAAGCAGGTTACAATAGTTCTCAGAAAACATCTGTGGAAACATGTCAAAATTAATGATAAATAAAATTGAGCTCCCTTTGTGGTTGATTGTTCACCCAGCTTCAGCTTTAAAAATGCTACCAATGAAAGTTATTCATTATTTGTCAACTCAAAATAAAATTCCCAGTCACTAACAATGTTTTTATACATTTTAATTACAAATAAAAATATATTAAAACAGCTACTGACCTGCACAAGTGAGTTTAAAAGAAAAGCAAATATTGGTCCTGTAATAAGAAATCTACCAAATCAATGTGAAATATATAGAGACAAATAATAACTTCAGAGTAATAAGCCTCAAAGCATTAATCAAAATTATCCTACTAAGAAGTAACTGACAAGATTAGAAACTTTCATCAGTAATCTATTCATAATTGAAGCATGTAAACTATTCAGGGAAAATATTAGAAAATTTAGAAAGAATATAGGAAAATTTTAAACAAAATTCACATTATTGAATTATTTTGCTCTGGATATATTAAATCATACAATGCAATCAATAACTATTAAATTAAATATAAACACACCATGTCGCTTTCTTCCTTAGTAGCTCAGCTCTGCTTTCCTTTGTTCTTAAAGTATGAAATATTTTATAGAGGCAGAAATTTCTGCATGAATTAACCTTGATTTTTCATACCACCTTTATCTTTCTCTAGTCTCTCCTATATTTTGGTACTTTATGTATATATTAACTTGTATACTTGCATTTGTACTTTATTAATAACTCCTAAGTACTGCTGGGTGTGGCCCCAAAAGAAATCTAAACATGAAAACAAAAAAGAATGAGTGTAACACTAAGGTTATTATTTAAAGTATAAGTACAGGGAAAGAAGTGAAACTGACATGACAGAAAGAGAGAACCTAAGAGAGCTGGTATCAATAAAAGAAAAGGAAAATTTTATAAGGACAGGAAAATTAATAGTACCAAATGTGGTGAAAATGTTTAGGAAGATTGAATTTTATTTTGTGGTTAGCACAAACACATGTCAAACTGCTTATAGAAAGGAATCAGCAGAGTAGCAGAACTAGCTTTGTGAGAGAGAAAAAAAATATTGGGAAATCTCTCTTTAGAGAGCAATGAAATAAGAATAGAAGACATGGTAAGAAAAACATGGAAAAATTAAAAAAAGTTTTAAATACACAGTGAAAACTATAAATATAAGTTCATATTGAATCAAACTGTACCACTATATAAATTCTTCAGTCACTTTAAGCATCTGAGGGCAGTATTATTAGATAATCCGACATGCTCTTCCTGTGACAATTCAAGGTAACAGAGTTGAAAACATTGGCAAGAGAGCCATGGAATGCTAAGTTGAAGTTAAATGTAAAAAAAATTTAAATAAAGATGAGGTGAGTGGAGGAGTCTGATGAACAAAAAGTAGATTAAGCCAAGTACTGAATAAATGAGAAAGATCAGCAGTACTACTTAAAGTTTCGGAAATTAAGTCAGAGAGTAAAAATGTTGAATTTAGGACTTGAAAGGGTAATGTTTCCAGATGATGAGAACACTCAGTTGTGATCATGTGCATGAATGGATTAAATGGAGTGGAAATTACCTAAATATCAGGAATTTAGCAGGATGAGATAAGAGCGTATTGAAAGCTGAATTTGAAACATGTTTGTTGAAGTCACCAAAAATCTATAGAGTTTTAGAGAGGAGCAGATAAATGATTTAAGTGTCAAAGTTTTCCATGAATGAAGAGGAATAATTAACACTTAGCATGTGACAATGAAGTGAATAGGGATACTATGGAAACATCAATGTCATGATCTTTAAAGGCATATGGAAATAATAGTATCAATTTCATTAACAAAAATGTTTTTACTAACAAAATAGTGTCAAGACATTTAAAGTTCTAACTTTGAAGAAAGGAAGACTACGTAAGAAGCTAAGTATCCATTTCTTGTATCTTTCTCTAAGACAAATATGACCCAAATTTCTGAATCTGTAAGAGAGGTGAATAAGCAAGCTAAATTGGATTGTTGAGATCAGTTGAAGAAAAACTGGTAGCCTGCAATCCTGATATGGTTTCAAAATGCATTGTTTTCTTTGTATAGTCCTTATGATAATTTGATAAGTTTGTTTAGTATTCATACCCTTCTTTTACTGAATCAAAGTACTACTGTTTTTATAACTAATGTAACTCCAGAGTTACAGTATGTTTTCTTTCCACAGATACCTGACTATTCAACAATTACTTTAGTTTCTTTACTCATTTGTTTCAGGAAGAAGAAATGAATGTTTCTTTTTCCTTCACTCTTAGTGCTATAGACTAAGCTAATACATAGTCCTTAGTGACCAACTAACTTTGGACGCTTTGGTAGGATGGACAGCAACTTCTGAGAAATGAAATGAATACCAGGCAATATTCTGATTTTAGGGAAAATTAGATATTCATTTATACAGAATCTGCAAGTTGGGAGTCAATAAGAAGTTAACGAGAAACAGGCTAAATTCAAGTATACCATCTTTGTAAATCACAGTTCTTCAAATATTTGTAAATCACAGTTCTTAAACATAAAAGAAATAGATGAAATAGTGGCAAAGCTAAATATAGGATTTATAGCTTAAAAAGCAATGCATGTATATTAACTGCAACTTTATTTAACATTTGTTAACATTATATATTGTGGAACTGTCCGCCAGGAGATTCCCATGTCCAACGTTTCACTTCAGCTTTCTGAAACTGTGAGTTCCCATGAATAGTCTTGGTGAACATGATGAACTCAGATAGTCTCTCACCTTGTTCGTTCCATTCTAGGCCATGGGTCCCGATGTGGAGTTCTTCAGCCGATCTTCTCGGTCCTATCTTGGCATTAAAATCACCGACTATGATCTTGTAGAAGGTGTGATCTTTTTTATAGAACTCCTCCAATTCCATGTAGAATTTCTCAATTTCATCTTCTTTGTATGTGGATGTTGGTGCATAGACAATGAAGATAGAAATTACTGGCAGTGGGCCATATCTCCTCAAGTGTAATCGTCCTATTCGGTTTGTTAGGCATTCAAATGATTCAATGTTGACAGCCATGTATGAAATTGACCACATCATCTTCAATCGACGGTTTTGTCTGGCCCGATGTTGCTGTCGTCCCCAAAATTCCAGACAGGATCGGACCACCCGTCTCCTTCGTGCAAAATTCTACTTCCCGCAATGGGGAGAAAAGGCTGCAATGTTCAAGAAGAGAACTCCCAGAACGACCACCAACTGGGCACTCTTTGGCACCATTGCGGCAACATGGGAAGATACCATCATTGATGACATCGATGAAGAATACAACCCGACTGGTTCAGCACCTCCATGATTGTGCGAAGAATGCAGAGAGAGAGAAAGACACAAAAGGACGGCTTGTCTTCAGAAACTCTTGAGCTCATTCGCCAACGTGGCAAGGCGCGAGCCTCAGGAGACCAAATGCTAACATCCAAGCTTGCTGAACAGTGCAGAGAAGCGATAAAAAGCAGACCTCAAAGACAGAAGAGCAGAAATACTGGAAGATGCAGCAGAAGCCGGGAAAAGTATTTGCACTGCCCGCCTGTCCTTCGCCAACTATAAGACCAAGATGACTGCCCTCCGACGCCCTGATGGATCTATCACATCTTCCAGAAAGGCAATGGAGAAGATTATCCAGGACTTCTACTCAAATCTCTTTGATAGCCACATCCACCTGCCCACATACCAAATTCCACAGGATGGATATGTCATTCCCAACGTTCTCCCTTCTGAAATCCGACATGCCATCTCGTCAGTAAAGAAGGGAACAGCACCAGGCCCAGACAAAGTCAGACCCGAACATCTGAAGAATCTGCCGTCGGTACTCATCAATACACTAGCTCGGCTCTTCACACGCTACCTGTCCGGAATGCAAGGTGCCCTCCCAATGGAAAACCAGCAGGACAGTTCTACTGTTCAAGAAGGGAGACATTCATGACATCGGCAACTATCGCCCCATCTGCCTGTTGTCTGTCATCTACAAGCTGTTTACACGAGTCATCCTCAACAGGATTAGCAGAACACTAGATGAAGGTCAACCATGCGAGGCAAGCAGGTTTCCGGAAAGGATTCAGCACAATCGACCATATCCACACAGTAACCAAGCTCATTGAGGTTTGTAGGGAGTACAAGATGCCACTCTGTCTCACGTTCATTGATTTACAGAAGTCAACATGATGAATGACCTAAAACCTGAGCTGCGCGGAGGAGGAAGAGAGCGGCATGGAATGCCTTCAAAGGCATCGAAGAAATAGCTAAAAGGACAAAGAACCTCCGGCTCCGGGCACATCTCTTCGACTCCACCATTCTCCCTTCATTAACATACGCCTCAGAGACCTGGGCCCTACGAAAGCAGGATGAGAATGCTATTCGGGGTCTTCCAGAGAGGCATCGAAAGAGCTATGCTTGGAATATCATGTCTCACTCAAGTGAGTGAAGGAATCCGGAGTTCTGACCTCCGTCGCTATTCCAGAATCAGGGGCGCTGTCTCGTTTGCCAAGGCATCGAAAATCAGATGGGCTGGACATGTAATGCGATTTGGAGACAACCGCTGGACTAGAGCCGTTCGACTGGATCCCACGGGATGTCAAAGATCACGTGGCCGCCCACCTACAAGATGGTCAGACTTCCTTGTTAAGACCCTGGAAGGAGCGGTTTGAGGCTCTTCATATTCCTGAGTCAACCAGATGCCATTGGGCTACATTGGCACGTGATAGGGTCCAATGGAAATATTACTGGCGCCCGGTCGAGCAAATCGATGAATAGCGGGATTCAAGTGATCAAGTTAACATTATATAATAAGAGGAATCAGAAGACATCATGATGCATATAAATTCCCATGGGGTAGAAGAGATGAATGCTAAAATTGGGTGGAGGCATGATAATATTTTGTGATCTGGGTATTAGACACCAAAGGAACCTGTTGCAAACAAAAATAATGGATATAAGGGGAGCACTTACAGCATTACCAAGGTATATCATGTCTTCCAGGATTTGTTGTCCATGATTTTTAATAACATATAAAAACACAAGCTTTTTTAGTACAAAACCACTTGATCACTTGATCACTTGAATCCGGTTATTCATCGATTTGCTCAAGCGGGTGCCAGTAACATTTCCATTGGACCCTATCATGTGCCAATGTAGCCCAATGGCATCTGGTTGATTCAGGAATATGAAGAGCCTCAAACGTTCCTTCAGGGTCTTAACAAGGGAAGTCTGAACATCTTGTAGGTGGGCGGCCACGTGATCTTTTGACATCCCGTGGGATCCAGTCAGTAATGGCTCTAGTCCAGCGGTTGTCTCCAAATCACATTACATGTCCAGCCCATCTGATTTTCGATGCCTTGGCAAAGCGAGACAGTGTCCCTGATTCTGGAATAGCAATGGAGGTCAGAACTCCGGATTACCTTCACTCACTTGAGGTGAGACGTGATATTCCTGGCATAGATCTTTCGATGCCTCTCTGGGAGACCCAAATAGCATTCTCATCTTGCTTTCGTAGGGCCCAGGTCTCTGAGGCGTATGTTAATGCAGGGAGAAGCGGTGGATTCGAAGAGATGTGCCCGGAGCCGGAGGTTCTTTTGTCCTTTTAGCTATTTCTTCAATGCCTTTGAAGACATTCCATGCCGCTCTCTTCCTCCTTGCAGCGTCAGATTTTAGGTCGTTCATCATGTTGACTTCTCGACCTAGGTACACATAACTGCTGCATTCAGAGATGTTTGTTCCATTGAGAGTGAATGGGGCCTGTGGAACTAGTTCATTTCTCATGAACATAGTTTTTCTTCAGATTTCTTCAGCTGTAGCCCTACCTTTCCACATTCTCGGTCAAACATAGATTTCTTCGCTGGGAGACCTACCTTTCCACATTCTCGGTCAAAGTCAGCCAGCAATTGTGCCGCTTGGCTAATGTTTGGTGTTATTAGAACGATGTCATCAGCGAAGCGGAGGTGGGTGTAGTTGCTGACCATCTATCTTCACTCCCATTCCTTCCCATTCTAATTGTCTCATGATGCTCTCGAGGGGTGGCACAGAAGAGTTTTTGGTGAGATGGTATCACCCTTTCAACCCCCTCTTTTGACATTAATGATCACTTCTTTGCAGAATGGTGAGATCCTGGTGGTGAATCCGTAATACAGCCCACGAAGGATCTTGATGAATTGGGTTTGAACACCCTGTTTGACTAGGGCTTCGATGACTGCTTCAGTCTCCACAGAATCAAAGGCTTTCTGTAAATCAATGAGCGTGAGACAGAGTGGCATCTTGTACTCCCTACAAACCTCAATGAGCTTGGTTACTGTGTGGATATGGTCGATTGTGCTAAATCCTTTCTGGAAACGTGCTTGCTCGCATGGTTGTTCTTCATCTAGTGTTCTGCTTATCCTGTTGAGGATGACTCTTGTAAACAGCTTGTAGATGACAGACAACAGGCAGATGGGGCGATAGTTGCCGATGTCGTGAATATCTCCCTTCTTGAACAGTAGAACTGTCCTGCTGGTTTTTCCATTGGGAGGGCACCTTGCATTCGGACAGGTAGCGTGTGAAGAGCCGAGGCTAGTGTATTGATAAGTACCGGCGGCAGATTCTTCAGGTGTTCGGGTCTGATTTTTGTATGGGCCTGGTGCTGTTCCCTTCTTTACCAACGAGATGGCATGTCGGATTTCAGAAGGGAGAATGTTGGGAATGACATATCCATCCTGTGGAATTTGGTATGTGGGCAGGTGGATGTGGCTATCAAAGAAATTTGAGTAGAAGTCCTGGATAATCTTCTCCATTGTCTTTCTGGAAAATGTGATAGATCCATCAGGGCGTCGGAGGGCAGTTATCTTGGTCTTATAGTTGGCGAAGGACAGGCGGGCAGTCCGAATACTTTTCCCGGCTTCTGCTGCATCTTCCAGTATTTCTGCTCTTCTGTCTTTGAGGTCTTCTTTTATCGCTTCTCTGCACCGTTTAGCAAGCTTGGATGTTAGCATTTGGTCTCCTGAGGCTCGCGCCTTGCCACGTTGGCGAATGAGCTCAAGAGTTTCTGAAGACAAGCGTCCTTTTGTGTCTTTCTCTCTCTCTGCATTCTTCGCACAATCATGGAGGTGCTGAACCAGTCGGTTTTATTCTTCATCGATGTCATCAATGATGGTATCTTCCCATGTTGCTGCAATGGTGCCAAAGAGTTCCCAGTTGGTGGTCATTCTGGGAGTTCTCTTCTT